>LBNU01012967.1:18708-101248 GCA_014162995.1 Artemisia annua | reverse complement strand
GGCCGTCACTCTTTAATTTTACTCCTGACGGCCTACTTTTCCTAACACCTGACGGCGTCAGGTGTTAAATCCAAATTTCCTCTGGCCCGTCATTTGATAATTGATTTCCACTCTTTTGTCAAAGCTTGCTGACGGCGTCACCTTATGACTTCTGACGCCGTCAGGTTGTAAATCTTCATCTTTTGAGACTTTGTCATTTTCTTCACTTTTATGCTCCAAAAACGTCCGAATATGCATGTTTTCCAGAATTCCTCTCAAAAGTACCTAAAATGACAAAAGGAACGATTTAGGGCAATATTTGATCACATTTATACAAATTAGGGCTTAAATGACCCCCTAAAAGCGTAACACTTTTCGTCTCATCAAATACCCTTACACTTGGGATTTGCTTGTCCTCAAGCAAATGAGCTTTTATTCCAATCAAAATATGAGTTAGGGGTCATTTAACACGAATATAAAAGTAATTACAACAAATAGTTATTAGACCCTAGCAAATGAAAATGATCAAGGATCAAGAAAGGGTTCCTAGGTGATCTAAGGCATCTAATATCTATCCTAGGACTATAATAAAGCTATTAGAATCAAAGTGAAAAGCTTACGTGACCAGCTAGAGCTTAACGTAGGGGATAACTAGGGTTTAGGGTTTCTCGATGGGAAAACAACTCGACAAGGCCTCAAGGCTCACCCTACTCGACTTCTAGGACTACAAGGGCTCTAATACTACTACTAACTACAGAAACTTTGAGGTGAAAAGAAGTGAAGGTGTGATTTGAAATGGTGGAAGGGTTATGGGTATTTATAGGCTCGTTAGCCTTGGGGAGGAAGGAAAGGGTGTGCTAGGTGGCGAGAGGGGGAGAGGTGACTAGCCACAGCTACTAGTGACTAACCTAAGCTATGGTGGTGACTAAGGACGCCTATAGGGCGGTGTAGGGTACATGTGGTGGTGATTTAGCCGCTGTTCAAAAGAGATGACAAGTAGGTGCATCAACTACTTATANGGTATTTATAGGCTCGTTAGCCTTGGGGAGGAAGGAAAGGGTGTGCTAGGTGGCGAGAGGGGGAGAGGTGACTAGCCACAGCTACTAGTGACTAACCTAAGCTATGGTGGTGACTAAGGACGCCTATAGGGCGGTGTAGGGTACATGTGGTGGTGATTTAGCCGCTGTTCAAAAGAGATGACAAGTAGGTGCATCAACTACTTATAAGGTGTGTGGTTGTGTGCTAGGTAGTGACAAGGAGGTGGGTAAGCAGCTAGGGTGTGTGCTTGAGGTGTTTGAGGTCCAATAGGATGAAGCCCTAGCTCTTTGATCACGACCCGCACAACACTTATCCCAAGAGGCAGTTCTTTACGAAATTGAAGATGGAGCTAGAGCTGAAGACCATGCCCCAGAAGCCCATGCGGATTTTTTTCACCCACTTGAAACAATCCTAATGGCTTCGTTCGGCTGTGTTTGGAGCCATTTATGGCTTGATGGCACTAGCTTCGGTGATTCTAGACAATTCTTTTCCATCGAAAAGAGAATGTATCTTTCACAAAGAAAACGCGCACTTCTTTACTGGCTTCGTAACTAGAGGGGAAAGCATGGGATTGGGAGAGTACCTCGCCATAAAATCTCAGTTAGACGTGCAACAAGAAAGAGGCATAGACAGGAGGCCCTCCCCAAACCCATAGATAGTACAATTTTTTCGTTTGTGGCTTTTATGATAGGAGCTCTACTGACTACAGCGTCATATTTTTATATAAATGTGATACTACGGCTTGATTACTATGAGAGAGTAATAGCATATTCTATTATCGTATCAGCGGGGTTAGTTTTTTTTTATGGTTAGCGGTGGTGTTATGGAGGAAACGGGTTTCTACATCTAGCAAACGGTTTGTTGTTGGTGGATTGATCATTGTAGCTACTACTGTTATATGTGCAGTGGCTCTCTATTCCTCTGGTGTTTATGATCAACACAGTAGGATATGATATAAGTTTATGTTAGTTTTATGTTTAAGTCTCAACTATGTCTTAAAACAAGGACTGTAATAAGGCATGTGTTGCGATTAGATATATTATGTTTTATGTTTTGAAGTTGTAGAATTTATGTTCATGTGTATGTTATATATTTTAAAGTTGTAGAATTTAGAGTAGTGTTTATGTTATAAGCATCCAGCATTAACTAAAGTAACCAAATCATGCATCTTTATCTTTGGTCAAAAAGACAAAAGACTCCTTACCATTAAGAAACCAACTTTGGAACTCATATACAAGTTTTCAAATAGATAATTGGATATTCAAATATATAATTTGTCATCCGAAATTTTGGATATCCAAATTAAAAATGTGTCTAATATAAAACCGTTATTAGAAAATTCTGATATCCAAATATAACTAATTATTGACAAGTCCTTTAAATTATTTAAATTAACTACAAAAAGTTTTTATCAAAAAGGTCTCCTTTCATATTATAGCTTTAGTCCTCAAAATATATAAATATGAATCAAATCCTTATGAACTACAGTCTCATCATTGGTGTTTAAGCTTAATTCTAATATTCACGTACCCTCACCTTTTTTATGTTCACAACTCTAAAAAACTGGTAAACCCCCCGCCCCCACCCAAAGTAACTTTCATGAGTCACTTGGGTCATAACTTTTCAAATGTTATGCCCCCTAGTAAATTTCATAGTTGTTGGGGTCATGACTTTTAAAAGGTTGCGACCCTCATAAATTTTATGCGTAGAACCAAAATAGTGACCCCCCCCCCTTGCATCACTATTCCATCATTAATACTTAGACTAACCCAAAACTCTTTTAATATTTTTTAAACGCATATAATCTGCATTAAAGATCAAGAGAACACGTGACACTAAATAAGGGTAGATGCTCCCACCGAGATAAGTTGGAATTTGTGGTTTAACGCTTCGAAAAGGTGGGGGGTTACATTAATAGTCCACAAAATTGACTAAATTTCCCAAACACTGCCATCTCAACGTTTTCATGACTATAATTTCATTTAATCATATAGTTATTTCTTTCAACCCCTCCTCACCACCATGGCATCAAACCCTCCTCCACCACCATCATCAACATCGATCATACAGTAATTTCGATAGGGGTTAATATCACTATTCCCACCTCAACTCAACTAGCAGCTCGCCCAACAGTGGTTTTGACCGGCCCAGCAGGCCAAGATGCATTAGTTCATACCCAAGATGCCTCGGTTGATGAGGTCTAATAGGATGAAGCCCTAGCTCTTTGATCACGACCCGCACAAAACTTATCCCAAGAGGCAGTTCTTTACGAAATTGAAGATGGAGCTGGAGCTGAAGACCATGCCCCAGAAGCCCATGCGGATTTTTTCACCCACTTGAAACAATCCTAATGGCTTCGTTCGGCTGTGTTTGGAGCCATTTATGGCTTGATGGCCCAGCTTCGGTGATTCTAGACAATTCTTTTCCAGCGAAAAGATAATATCTTTCACAAAGAAAACGTGCACTTCTTTACTGGCTTCGTAACTAGAGGGGCAAGCATGGGATTGGGAGAGTACCTCGCCGTAAAATCTCAGTTAGATGTACAACAAGAAAGAGGCATAGACAGGAGGCCCTCCCCAAACCCATGGATAGTCACAATTTTTTCGTTTGTGGCTTTTATGATAGGAGCTCTGCTGACTACAGCGTCATATTTTTATATAAATGTGATACTACGGCTTTATTACTATGAGAGAGTAATAGCATATGCTATTATCGTATCAGCGGGGTTAGTTTTTTTTTATGGTTAGCGGTGGTGTTATCGAGGGCACGGGTTTCTACGTCTATCAAACGGTTTGTTGTTGGTGGGTTGATCATTGTAGCTACTACTGTTATATGTGCAGTGGCTCTCTATTCCTCTGGTGTTTATGATGATGAAGATGAGTAACACACAGTAGGATATGATATAAGTTTATGTTAGTTTTATGTTTAAGTCTCAACTATGTCTTAAAACAATGACTGTAATAAGGCATGTGTTGCGATTAGATATATTATGTTTTATGTTTTGAAGTTGTAGAATTTATGTTCATGTGTATGTTTTATGTTTTGAAGTTGTTGAATTTAGAGTAGTGTTTATGTTATAAGCATCCAATATTAACTAAAGTAACCAAATCATGCATCTTTATCTT
The DNA here is from genome assembly GCA_014162995.1 of Artemisia annua. NCBI lineage: Eukaryota > Viridiplantae > Streptophyta > Magnoliopsida > Asterales > Asteraceae > Artemisia > Artemisia annua. Next base: position 97,106 of record LBNU01012967.1, on the reverse strand, counting down.
TGGTGAAAAGGACAAAAGACTCCTAACATTAATAAACCAACTTTGGAACTCATATACAAGTTTTTCAATTAGATAATTGGATATTTAGATATTTAATTTGTCATCCGAAATTCTGGATATCCAAATTGAAAATGTGTTTAATATAAAACCCTCATCAGAAAATTCGGATATCCAAATATAACTAATTATTGACAACTGACAAGTCCTTTAAATTATTTAAATTAACAACAAAAAGTTTTTATCAAAAAGGTCTCATTTCATATTATAGCTTTAGTCCTCAAAATATATAAATATGAAACCAATCCTTATGAACTATGGTCTCATCATTGGTGTTTGAGCTTAATTCTAATATTCACTTACCCTCACCATTTTTATGTTCACAACTCTAAAAAGCTGGGAAACCCCCCCCCCCCCAAGTAACTTTTATGAGTCACTTGGGTGAGTGGGTCATAACTTTTCAAATGTTATGCCCCCTAGTAAATTTCATAGTTGTTGGGTTCATGACTTTTCAAAGGTTGTGACCCACATAAATTTTATTCTTAGAACAAAAATAGTGACCCCCTTGCATCACTATTGCATCATTAAGCCTTTGACTAACCCAAAACTCTTTAAATATTTTTGAAACGCATATAAGCTGCATTAAAGATTAGGAGAACACGTGACACTGAATAAGGGTAGACGCTTCCACCAAGATAAGTTGGAATTTGTGGTTTAACGCTTCAAAAAGGTGAGGTGTTACATGAATAATCCACAGAACTAACCCAAAATGTTTTCGTGACTATAATTCCATTTAAATCATATAGTTATGTCCTTCATCCCCTCCTCAGCACCATGGCATCAAACCCTCCTCCTCCACCATCATCAGCATCTGATCATATAGCAATTTTGGTAGGGGTTAATATCACTATTCCCACCTCAACTCAACTAGCAGCTCGCCCAATAGTGGTTTTGACCGGCCCAACTGGCCAAGATGCATTAGTTCATACCCAAGATGCCTCGGTTGATGAAGCCCAACAGGATGAAGCCCTATCTCTTCGACCACAACCCGCACAAAACTTATCCCAAAAGGCAGCCCCTCACGAAATTGAAGAAGGAGCTGGAGCTGAAGCTGAAGACCGTGTACCAGAAGCCCATGCGTATTTTTTCACCCATTTGAAACAATCCCAATGCCTTCGCTCGGCTGTGGTTGGAGCCATTTATGGCCTGCTGGCACCAGCTTCGGTGATTCTAGACAATTCTTTTCCAGCGAAAAGAGAATATATCTTTTACAAAGAAAATGTGTACTTCTTTACTGGCTTCGTAATTGGTAGGGCGGCAAAAAAACCCAACCCCGACGGGGAAACCCGAAACCCGAACTTTTTGGGGCGGGGCGGGACGAGCTTATCGGGTTTTGGGGCGGGTTTCGGGGCCTTAACGGGGATTCTTTTCTGGTTTGAGGCGGGGACGGGGCACACAATCCCCGCCCCTCCCCGCCCCGCCCCGACCCGAAGTATATTTATACATATACATATATGCATATACATAAAATATTGTGTTAGTATTTACATACTGAAAAGATAATTCTCTACTTTTTTTTTTTTGTTTTTATCTTTATAATATGTCAAATTGTTATGAAAGAAGCTTGTTTTATATCATAATATTCCAAAAAGGTTGTGAATTACTCCAATGCTTAATTTGTTATTAATGGGTTCTCGATTCTTCAAGTTTTTCTATAAAATCATATTGTTAATAGTGTAAAACTAAGAATAAACGAGAAACGGCAAGAGTATGATGGAGCATCATGCTAAAAAAGGACAACCCAATAAGACCCCAATGGAGAATTGGGCGGGTTTGGGGGAGCATATTTCCCCAATGGGGTGCCCCGATAAGATCCCCAATGGGGATTGGGGCGGGTTTGGGGATGACTTTTGTAATCGGGTTTGGGGATGGGGATAGCCGCCCCGACCCAAACCCGCCCCATTGCCATTCCTAGTAATTGGAGGGGCAAGCATGGCATTGGGAGAGTACCTCGCCGTAAAATCTTAGTTATATGTGCAACAAGAAAGAGGCATGGACATGAGACACTCCCCAAACCCATGGATTGTCACATTTTTTTGGTTTGTGGCTTTTATGATAGGAGCTCTGCTGACTACAGCATCATATTTTTATATAAATGTGATACTACAGCTTGATTACTATGAGAGGGTGATAGCATATGTTATTATCCTATCAGCGGGGTTAGCTTTTTTTGGATAGTTAGCGGTGGTGTTAGGGAGGACGCGGGTATCTACGTCTATCAAACGGTTGTTGTTGGTGGGTTGATTATTGTAGCTATTATTGTTATATGTGCAGTGGCACTCTATTCCTCTTGTGTTTATGATGATGAAGATGAGTAAAACATAGTGGGATATGATATAAGTTTATGTTAGTTTTATGTTTAAGTCTCAACTATGTATTAAAACAAGGACTGTAATAAGGCGTGCGTTGCGACTAGATATTTTATTTTTTATGTTTCGAAGTTGTAGAATTTATGTTCTTGTGTATGTTTTATGTTTTGAAGTTGTAGAATTTAGAGTAGTATTTATGTTATAAGCATCAAGCATTACCTAAAGTAACCAAATCATGCATCTTTATTTTTGATATCAAAACATCATACTATAAGTGAGTTGATTAGATATTTTCAATCACTCAATCATAACTATTGCAAGGAAAATAAATAACTCAAATTTAGTACTATTAACTAACAAGAGTTGCGATCATGTGAAAAGAAAAAAATTTTAAAAAGTCTAGAAAGCCACTAAGCTAGTGCCAAGTGTCCCCCACACACTCCCTCCCTTTTTTCTTTAATATTTTCGGTTAGAGAGCATTTTGGTCATTTGACCCGTTTTTTTAATTCCACCTTAAATTTCAAACGCACATTACTCTCAAACGACAAACTTTTACAAAAAAACCGATTTCACCATAGTTTTTAAAATTTAATCCTCTTTAATTTGGTATAAATCTTTTTAATTTTTTCGAAACTTTTTTTTTTTTTTTTTTTTTTTTTTGACATTCATTGGGTCATGATTTTCTTGAAAATTTTAGCATTTTCGGCTCTAAATTTGTCTAGTTTAATAGCCGAATTTTGCAAAACTTAAAACACGAAAGTTGTTTCTTGGCAATTCTTTACCCAGAAATTTTAATCACTCAAATCCGATATGATATGAGTGAGATATCGCGCGTTAAAGATGACGTCTTAGTCATATTTAGTGCACACAAAGTGTTTGATAAAATGACTAAAAGAGATTTTTCATATAAAAATACATTTAAATGCACTAATTGGTCAAGTTATTTTAAGTTTACCAAAACTATCAGTTTGTTTTGTTAAATAGAATTGATGAACCCAAACATTTGATCAAATTGATGAACCTGAAAAAATTGATGAACCTGAAATTTGATGAACCTGAAAAGAACTGTGATCAATTTGATGAACCCAAACATTTGATCAAATTTGATGAACCTGAAATTGATGACCTGAAAAAATTGATGAACCTGAAATTTGATGAACCTGAAAAAATTGATGAACCCAAACATTTGATCAAATTTGATGAATCTGAAAAAATTGATGAACCTAAAATTGATGAACCAAAGTAACTGATGAACAAAATGTCTTTTTTAAAAATCGGTTAATAAGGTTCATCAGTTAATATGGTTCATCAGTTAAAAANCCTGAAAAGAACTGTGATCAATTTGATGAACCCAAACATTTGATCAAATTTGATGAACCTGAAATTGATGACCTGAAAAAATTGATGAACCTGAAATTTGATGAACCTGAAAAAATTGATGAACCCAAACATTTGATCAAATTTGATGAATCTGAAAAAATTGATGAACCTAAAATTGATGAACCAAAGTAACTGATGAACAAAATGTCTTTTTTAAAAATCGGTTAATAAGGTTCATCAGTTAATATGGTTCATCAGTTAAAAAAAATAAAAAAAAAATTAAAAAAAAATAAAAAAAATAAAAAAACAACACTTTTTGAATCTTACATTAATAAAATGACTAAATGTGCATTGTTGTACAAAAATTAGTGCATTTAACTCGATTTTAAGACAAAAAATCTAAGCTAAACATTTCATCAAACACGTTGTGTGCAACAAATATGACTAAAACGTCATCTTTAACGTGCGATATCTCACTCATATCATATCGGATTTGAGTGATTCAAATTTCTGGGTAAAAAGTGAATCAAAATCTACAACTTTCGTGTTTTAAGTATTTTATGATTCGGCAATTTTTAAGGTAAAAAATATGGTCGAAAATAGCAAAAACATCAAGAAAATCATGACCCAATGAATATGTCAAAAAAAAGTTTCGAAAAAATTAAAAAGATTTATACCAAAGTAAAGAGAATCAAATTTTAAAAATTATGGTGAAATCGGTTTTTTCTAAAAGTTTGTCGTTTAAGAGATATATGCGTTTGAAAATTGAGGTGGAAAAGAAAAAACGGGTCAAAAGACCATATTACCCCTGTGCGAATTTTATGTATAATTTAGAGTGGGGGACACGTGTTACACTATGAATGGCTTTCTACACTTATTAATTTTTACTCACTTTTTAAAGAATCGGGTACCTAACTAACAAAGCCTACAAGAAAGATATGCAAAATATGACATGCCTAGTACCATAATTAAAAATAGGCCACTTCGACAAGCAAAATTTGGATATTTTGAATGGTAATATGCGATGATAAACCTAAGCAAATCTAAAAGGTCAATAGATTTTTAAAAGTTTTTTTTGAAGAAGTCCAAGTAAAATGTCATATCGAACACTGGTCGATATATTAGAAATTGATATTGGCATGTTGTCTGCGTGTTTGTTTGCACAAATAGTGAATTAACATGGAGTATTGAAGTTTGAATAATGGGCCTCTTAGTGGGTTAAAAACGGGCAATGTATGAACTGGGCTTTGATGGAACATGTGCCCCAAAAATAATATTGAAGCTTTGTGCCTCAGCCTGACCTAGCAAAAATCGCTAATTCGCTTGACTTCATATTTGGCTTTCGGCTTCGAACCATGTTAAGGATAATGACAAAGCTTAGACTTTGTTGTCAGTAACTTATCCCACTAGATCTTGTATGCAGTTGTAACTGATCCTATTATTTAGCTATATTAGTTGTAAATATATTCTTATCACTTAAATTGTGATGTACCATCCACGAGTGAACACATTATTACTAACTAGTAACCATCATTATCTATCTTGGCATTATCGTTATCATCGTAGCATTCTCGCTAGCCGAGTACTCGAGTGTAGCATCGACGACATATGATCATAGTGTGAATTCGTAGTTCGGTGTTTTATACAATTTAAAAGTATGAAATTTCAATGGATTGTTTTGAAAATTTGTGAACGTGAAACTTTAAAAAATATAAAAATAAATAATAATAATAAAAAAAATAAAATAAAAAAATAACATAACCGTCTGACCCATGACCCAAACCAAACCATCTGACCCATGACCCGTTAGACCCATTTCTAAAACATGACCTGTGTGACCCATGACCCAACCCGACCCGTTTGCCACCTCTGTCTCAGACCATCTCACGAGGCACAATTTGGTGCAGCCTTAGGACATTTAAGAAATTTTTTTGCTAGTGCAACAACGAAACGAGAGCTATCGAACTGTGTAAACCACTATACTCTCATTGTGAACTACTATATGTATAAGATGTAGAGAGTAAAATGGTGACACCAAAATGACACAAAGTCACTGCTAAAGATACAAAACATAAAATGAATAAAGACCCAAAGTCATACAGTAGCTAGCTATCCATGACTAAAATAAAATTGCATCATCGTCCTATACTCCTATAGCCATTTTGTGTGGTCCATCAAGATCAAATGGAGTTCAGCCACCAATCTAGCTTCCAAAACATTACCAACAAAACAATTGCTTTAAGTAATGTTGATACCCACGTCAAAGTAATGTTCCAAAACTCCAGAAACCATTTGAACTCGATATCTCACTTGATGGCACCTTTTAGTTATGATTTGCATGACTTTATCGGATCCAAACACCAATCAGTCCTTGATGAAATAAATAGCTCCTTTTGCTCTATGTGACACCCATGCTAAAACTTGAAGCTCCTCACATATTGTCGTAAGATTGGAAACCTTATTTTGAAAGACCCTTTTGTTATGCGGATAGTACACCACACAATATACAGCATCGACCAACAAACCACTTCTCAAAATACTTTTTGTTTTTTGTGAAATTTACTATGACCTAACGTTAAAAGGCCCCATTTTCCAGCATACAAAAACTTTTGACCACCCTTCAAAGACCATAGGACATGATAAAAAATATATATATACAATGTTCGACCGTGCCACCTCATATCAAAATGAGGGCAAAGGGTCGATTTAAGATCCATACCAATATGATCAAGCCATGATAGCACCAGAACTCTACCTACTTGAAGACACCAAATGTGTCAATTTGTTTTTCAGGAAATAAGTATATCCACTATTCTTTAGCATGCCTGAATAAGTCTCAGAATTGACTCTTGGGTGAAAGAAAATGTTTCATTTCAAAAAAGTGTGTATTACGTGCGGCAAACAATAACATTTCTGACTCAAGAACATAAAATAACTACCACGACGTTAGTGGCTACTTGCTATTCCAAAAATACAACCCCGTCAATCCAAATACACATTCCTTGCATAGACGTTGCGCGAGGAACAGGCACAATGCAAGGCCTGTGCATAATTTCGTGATGTGAGGAACCAACCAAGGCCCCGAGCCTGCTTCACCATGACGTACAGCACATGAATCAGAGGTCTAGCAAAATCATTAATAGCTTCATAACTTCTAGAGCTGAACATTAAACAACCGTACAACCCTTGTTTATACAGTATATACGTCTTCATCCTCATCTCTTCTGTTTGTGCTAGATTTTCCGTGTGATATTTCAATTCACTCCTACACCATTCAACTCTATTTAAACCATTGGCACCTTCATTGCCATTTGGAGTGCTTCTTCCGCCAAAACTTATGGTTTGCGTGGTACTCCATAATTGTTACTGTTCTGACCTTCACTCTTGCTTCTGTATATTGGCTTATTATTGACTTGGACTAGAGTCTTGTCAGAGGTGCATCACTGACACGGACATGGAACCCCCATGCCTAGTGAAACAAACTTTGGCTCGGGTGTCAAACTAGAATAGGTCAAACAGAATGTCATAAATGACACAGATTATAGGTCATCATAATGGTCAGATCAGAAATACATATCAGAGGTTCATATCATAAGGTCCAAATCAGAAGNAAATCTGGTCCAATCCTTTATAAAAATCTTTAGCCCAATCCTTTATAAAAATCTTTAGCCCAATCCTTTATAAAAATCCTGAGCCCAATCCTATAATCCTTTACCCAACCCACCATTTTAACCCATATCCCAACCCTTAACCCGGTTCAGTTTATAAAAACAAATAAATATAAAATAAACCCAAACGCGCCTTATTCCCTTCCCCCAAATTCCCAGATTATGAACCCTAATTTCTTACCCTTTCAATTGAACCTTAATCAACCTCGTATTAAAGGGTTAAAATGTCAATTCAACATCCCTTACACCCTCTGACAAGAGGAATGATACGTGGCAGTTTTCTAGTGGAAGAGACGCGTCACAAGGATGATTTGGAAGCTTCTGATTGGTTGAAGGACGTGTCAAGGGATCTAAAACGAATATTCGAAGGGATTCTCATTCCAGATGCTTCTGAGAATGCTCCTCTCCTCACTACTATATAAGAAGCCCTTCACTCTCGAATTTGGAGTGAGTTGGTTAGATAGTGGTTAGCTTAGGAGTAGGAAATAGAGTAGTTTAGTAGCAGTAGATGTAATTTTAGCTCAAATATCACGTTTAATCAAGTTTACAAGTTGTAATCATTTGAAGTATTTTAATAAAATTTTAGTTTTTACTTAAACTCATTGTAATCTGATTTTCAATGCAACTTAATCTGTTTCTAGTTTACATTTACTGCTTTCATAAGCTCATTCAGGTTTATTCATAGCTTGTAGTGAGTTCTATAACTCTACTTCTGATTTGAATTGGTTGATGAGAGTTAGTCAATGAAAGTCAAACTGAGGTTCAAGTGGATTCAGAGAGGGTATGTGGTGTTTCATTGGTGGATTATTTGGTAGGAAATAGTGTACTGAGATGGTGTTATGGCCTATCTAAATGATAGGCTTGGATGGTGTTTTTTTCCCCTATTTCAGTTAGGGAACAATTTCAGTAAGTCTGTTTTTACAATTTTTAAGCTTCTATTTGATGTTCATCATTAGTGGTATTGATATCCGTAGTTGTTAGATTACTATTTCATTATGATTGTGATATGCAGCTTAGTGATTATTGATTGAAATTTCATTAGTTTGAGCTACTGTGGTATTAGATTGTTAGAGTCTGTCGTGTTACAACTGTTTAGATAACGTTAGATCTGTGATACTGTTCTATTACTGATCTGCAGTTGCTCATAGATTGATTTAGTGGTTGGATTTGCCTTAGATATTGATGTTTGATCTGTTGTGATCATTTGATTGGTGTTAGCTGGTACTTATTAGTAATTCATAGTGAAACTGAATTCTTTAATGGTGTTTGGATCAAGCTGTTTAGGTATGCTCTGGTTGTTATCTGTTGTTAAAATGATGTCAGTAGTTCTCACTAGGCATAATTAGACCAGTAATAATTATAGTTTGGTAGGTTTCATGTTAATAGTCAAAGTTAGCTTGTAATTTCTTTTCTGCATGCTACTTTTGTTAGCTGTTCATGAGGTCTTGTTTAATCTTTGCAGTAAGTGTTTGTGGTTGTGATTTTTGTGCGTAAACTAGTTCATTATACATATAGTGATGATTATAATCTGTCAAAGTTGAAATTGGTCAAAGTAATAGTGCAAGTAGAAAGTCAACAGACCTATGAGTCAGTATACACTGACTGTGCTTTGCTGTGTTCTTGCTTAGTTTTGATTGATCATTTGTTTCTGTTTCTGTGTGGATTTAGAGTTTTTGAGAAGTAAACCTGGCCTATTTTGATAAGTTTCCATCTCAGATAGGTATATTAACATTTGCTCATTTAATTTTGCCAGCAAAAGTTGAGAAAAATCTGCTGTCAACAAAGAGTTTAAGTAACCCAGTTTTGCCAACTTTTCTTGAATAAAATTAGGGCTCAATTGATTAAATTGGGATAGGGCTTTTATGATTTCTAGATTCTCTGGTTGCTAAGCTTTCTAGAACAGGTTTAATTTTGAAATTTGGTTCACTCTGGAGCTTTTTATAAGCTTTTGAAGTGAGCTTGTTAAGCTGTTTTAAAAAGATAAGTAAAACAGAAATGTTTTTGATTTTTTTTACATTTTAGTCCTTGTAGTTTTTGGAAAAGCTTAATTAGAGTAAGACTAGTTTTCTTTTATATTTCATTTTAAAAAAAAATTACAAAAATAGTCCTTGTGTTTGGATTTTAAGGTTTAGTGTTAAAACTAGTTTGAGAAATTACAGTTTTGGTCCTTCAACTTTTTACATTTTTATTTTTAGTTTTTTTTAACTTTCAAAATACTTTTGTAAAATTACATTTTAATCCCTTAGCTTGTAATCTTTGCATATCTAGTCCTTGCCTTTTATTTTTAGATTCATGAATCTCGGGATTAGCCCGGGATTTGCGTTATTTGAATTCCCTTTGCTTTTTATTTGTAATTTGTTCATTTGTAGTAATAATTCAAATCAAAAATCCAACTTTTAATCCTATTCACGTCACGAATCACACAACGGAATCTCGATTCCATTCACGTCTTCGTCGGGAAACGACCCGAGAAATATTCTTTTGAATATTTCTTTGGAAAATCGTACTCAAAAATACTACACCAGAATCCTAAACAAAGGAAAATATCAGAAGAAAGGTAGCAAGGTTCNATTATGGCGCCGCTGCCGGGGAAGGCTTGAAACGAATTTGACGTTTGCGTTTGTTGTTTTTGTGATTTGAAGAACCTTCTCCCGGGAAGTTATCGTTTTTGAAAAACAAAAAAAATAAAAAATAATAAAAAGGGAATACTTGTTACCAAGTATTCAACAAAACTCCAAAAATATAATAAACATCCTCCGTTTTCCGTTGAAGGAGGGCGGTTGTAAACCAAATAAGCTTTCGCAACAAAAGATAATCGTGAAATCAATTGTGGCCTGATAAGCCCATAAAGCGAAAAGGTTTCAGTTGACGTAACGGTTAATAAAAAGATAATAAAAACAAAAGAAAAAAATAAAAAGAAAAAGCCAAAAATATTTTCTTTTTCGATTTGATTTTTGATTTATGTTTGACTTTTGTTTTCAAAATGCCAAAAATATTCTTCTTATCCTCTCATATTTGATTCTTCTTCTCAAACCCTCTCGTGTTTAATTCTTATGGATCCGATTTGTATTAATTGTGGTGAACCGTTCTTTGGAGGTTCTTGTGTTTGGTGTACGTGTGAACAATGTGGTAGTGATATTCATGACGGTGTTTGTTTGATTTGTAATTCTCCCGAGTATGTTCAAAGATCGTTTAACTATCCTTCAAACGTTCTCGATTATTATCCAACACCACCACCACATTCGTTCATTTGTTTTAATTGTGGAAATCCATCCGACGAAGGATTACCTTGTGGACAATGTTTTTGTAACCAATGTGGGTATCTTAATTGTATTTGTTACGTCCCGAGTGCTGAAACGTCTTACGCTTGTGATATGAGTTATGATAATTATCCTCAAAACGATTTTAATCATCCTTTTCAAAACTCGTATGAGCAAGTATCGCATTACAATGGTGATTCATTCCAAAGTTCGTCGAATTTTCAGATGATGGATAAAATGATGGAGGAACTGAAATCTCTTGGTGAAATGATACAAAAGTTTACGGATAATCGTGTTACTCATACTCCCGTTCCTCACGAGAAGTCTATTGCAGAGTTACTTGCTGAAGAGAGAGCGTCTAATCCTTTTAAGAATTTTAATTACTACGATTACGACGATGATGAGGAAATTACGATTGTTCTTAATCCTCACAAAGATTCTGTTTTTCCTCCCGTAGAACCCGGGGACTCTCTAAAAATGGGGGACGAGCCTCTTGACACTATTCCGGCAACGGAATCAGACGAATTCAATAAGTCTAGTGTTGAGAACCTTGACCCAATCCCAAGTGAGTCTGGGGAAATTTCTACCGGTGTTTCTGAAATTTTTGAAAATGATCATCTTGATATTTCCGACTCTTCCCATCCTTCCCTCACACCGGATGAGGGAAGTGACCCCATTTTGGATGAGATCNATCAGACGAATTCAATAAGTCTAGTGTTGAGAACCTTGACCCAATCCCAAGTGAGTCTGGGGAAATTTCTACCGGTGTTTCTGAAATTTTTGAAAATGATCATCTTGATATTTCCGACTCTTCCCATCCTTCCCTCACACCGGATGAGGGAAGTGACCCCATTTTGGATGAGATCGATGCCTTTCTTGCTAATGATGATTCTAGTTCGACTAATATTGTTGATGCTTATTTTGATGCGGAGGGAGACATCCTTTTTCTTGAAAACTTATTGAAAGAAGAACCGTTACCTTCTCTCCCTCCAATGAACAATGAAGTTGTTGATGAGATGTTCTCCGATTCTGACGATGATGATACTATATCTTGTGGAGACATCGACTATGTTGATGAAATTCCTTCTGAGCTCGTCAGCTTAGAAGAAGAGAATGATGTTGAAAATGAAGTTGAATTCGATCATCCTGATGTTATTGATGACCTTGTTCCAAGGGTTTCCGAAACATTCAATTTGACTTTCACAAATCCGTTATTTGATTTTGATTTGGAATTGACTCATGATAATCCAATCTTCGATATTCCTAGTGATGAGTCAGAAATGGAACCCGAGGTCCAGAATTCATCTCATACGATTGATTCTCTTCACGAGAAGTTCGCCAATGAACTTGCTCCCGTTGACCCTCTTTCTCCAGGTGTTGAGAAAGACGAGGATGATTCATTTCTTTTTGATTTTCCTTCTCCTCGTCCGCCCGCGAAACCACCCGATGTAGATTTTGAGGTTGGTATGAATGAAGTTATCTTTGGAGTGGTGGAAGACACTTTTGATCATGATGATCTGATGCTTAATATTTTGCCCACCCAACCCACCCTTTATCCAGAATTTGATTCTACTTTTATCATCCGAGTGTTTCACCCTTTCTATACTTATCCCATCATTTCTTCTCTTTTCTACTTCACCGGGAGTGAGGATACCGTCTTTGATCCCGGCATCTCCGTTTTTGCCGGTTGTTCGTTCCATTTGCTCCCCCAAGAATAAGTAAATTCGGGGCGAGTCTAAGCTACACGACTCGTTACTAAACAAGCGCTTCGTGGGAGGCACCCCATGCTTATCTTCTATTTCCTTTCTATTTTCTTTAGCTAATGTGACGTGAGGAGGGGCGACCTCTTCCAAATCTTGTGTTTCGTGGTTGTTTGTGTTGTTTGTCCAGGAATTTCCCGAATTATGATGAATCTCGTGCTCGTTGTTTGTCTCATCTCCACTTGAGTCTCATTATTCATGCTTTTGGAAGTTCGCGATATATCCTAAATCTTATCGACTAACATCTTTGGCATAATTAATAAACGGCCCTAGAATTTTGTTAGGATTACCCTTACCTTTTCAAACATTGAGGACAATGTTTCGTTTTAGTTTGGGGGGGTCAATCTTCGATTTGATTTGACTTGCACTTTCATTTGTGTCGTTTACTCACGCAACCTCGTTTTTCCTCAAAAATAACAAAAATTGTAAAATTTTGAAAAATAATGAAAAAGAATAAATGTTGAAAAGTTGTGAAAAATAGAATAAAGTTTGAATAAGTGTTTTGACACCGTGTCGACTTTTCAATTGGCGAGAGTAGGAATAAATATTTTGACTTGATCCGGGCGTGTTGAGCCCTAGCTTGTTCCCTTAACCAATGATGATCACGTTAGCTTGTGCTAGTTTTGTACACAAGGAGCTTTAAAACGCGAATTCTTCTTTTAGAATCTGCAAGTTCCCGTACTTAACTTTATATATGCGCAGCTTAAAAGCTTTAGCTAGTCTTTTACATAAGAAGCTATAAAATGCGAATTCTTTTATTAGAGTTTGCAAGTTTCCGTAATTGACTTTAAATATGCGTGGCTTGATTATCGGCTAAGTATTCGCGAGTACTCATTATTTGAGAAACTTTAAAAAAGCGAAGAGCGAGAAATGATAGTGTTTATTTAGAAGTTAGATGTCGTACGTGGAGTAGTTGGTTCTCTTTAAAGCTCATCGAAGGTACTTGTGGCTTTTTCGTTCCCATTAGCTTGTTTCACCCCATATCTTGTGTAAAATAATTAAAGATATCTCGGTTTTGACGAAATTTAGTTCTTTATCTTCTTAAGAGAATTTTTGTTTGAAAAATTGGGTACACATCAAGGATACACGCCATTGAATTGAGTTGTATTGTATTGTATTTCATTGTATAAGCGTAGTGCGCATGTGGTTTCGGTGCTACCCTTAAGCCCGGTATTCATAAGAGCTAAAGTGCTTTGAGACTTCGGATTGAGATCGGACCTTGGATCCTACATTCTAACCCTAGCAGTTGGCGGTAGGTCTTGGATTGAAACCGTGAAGGTTCGGAGTTGAAAAGTTACTAAGGCAAGAAAAGAAAAAAAAAGTATGAAAAAAAGTGAAAAAATGAAAAGAAAGAATAAGGATTTATGTTGAGATTTATGTATTATGAGCTTAAGTGTTAAGACTAAAGTTGGTCGCGCGTGAGGTGCATGTGACGATCCTAGATCGGGTGCATGAGGTGCACGTGAAATGTACTCGCCAACTTATGTCTATTTCGATGTATTCCAAAGTCTATGTATGTATCCAGTATCCTTGATGTGGACCTCATTTTTCGTGCAAACCTTCTTAAGAGAAGATGACTAACTATTTAGCGTTGAGATTCTTGGTATCTTTATCGGATTAATTCATATTGGAATGAGAATATATGAAGCAATTCATTTCTCAACTTAATTTAAAAAAATTCTAGATACACTAAGATTTGGGAACAAGGGGTTTTTACACAAGTAACTACGATGAGTAGTATTGACATCTAATTTGTAAGTAAACGGTGATCTCGTTCATAAGCTTAGTTTGGGAACTCGTGAAAAATCGAGGATGACGAATTTTATCCGTATGGTCACTATTCTTTGAATCGTGTTTCTACTCTAAGACCCTAAAAGTTATTGAAAGATAATGAAAGTCGATACACCGTCACGTGAATAAAGTTGTGAAAAGTTCGTAAGTTATAAGTGTAATAAATGGAGGAATCAAGAAAATGGTAAAACGGGGTGTTTAAGGGAATAAATGATTTCGTATCTCTTTCGAACATTTTGCTACTTTTCAAAGTTAAGTAAAAAGAGTTATGAAATTATTTATCTCTAAAGCATGATTGAATCCCATTGCGTGAGGACACGACAATATCTTAGTTTGGGGGATTTTGATATGTGTGAAATCACATATCGGTTTTTCACCATTTTAAGACTTAAAAGAAAACATTAATTTAGGCCAAAATTAGGTATTTACATAATTAGTCCCTTAAGTTTCCAAATTAATAAAATAATCCTTAGCAATTTCATATTAACACATTAGCTCCTCAATTTCCAATATTTACACAAATTACCCTACACATCACATTATGTATGAAATGTCCTAAATTTATCATATTTATAAAACAAACCCTTATATTTAAATAAATTCAATTCGAATATAATAATTAACCCTAATTACAGTTTAAATCCCAAACTTACAAAATATGCATCTTTGGTCCTTACAATTATTTTTCCCATTAATCTACTATATTTAAAAGAGTTAAAAAAATGGTCCCATACTTTCATAAATTACAAAACAGCCCCTTAACCTTTTCAATTTCAAATCAGTTTTAAACAAAAATCCAATTCACAAGCCCTAATTTTTCCCAAACCCTAAAATAATTATTATGAAATAATTACATTTATTATGAACCAGAAAATTTATGAAAACACTAATATTTGGTCAAGAACCCTTTTTTTCCTATTTTCTCTTTTTGCCAATTTTACACAATTACACAATAGATGATTTTAAGCCTCAAAAAATTTAACCAACAATTTTTACAGATAGAATATATATCATAGAAGGCCATAAAAATCAGATCTCAATTTATAAATTCATTTAGACCGATTTATTGAATTTGCATGAAATTACGGTTTTTATCACAAATAATTTCATACGATCGAATAAGCAAGCATGGTTCAAATTTATCATTTTATACTGATTATATGGAGTATAGAGAGTGATATAAAAATACCCCAAGTGATTAGAACCGAATGGATAGAGGCGTGTGATTTTAATCTTCTCGGATGGGATTTTTCGACACCAAATAATTCCCAAACCTTCATTCAATCACCCACAACCTTAATCACTATTTTTCCCACGTCCTTTAGCCTTTAACACAGCCAAGAAAAATACCTATAAGTTCCAGGAAATTTGATGTGCCGCTTTGTGGTTTTTGGAGGATTTTTAGGGTTTTAAAAATGGTATGAAAAGATATGAAAATGAAAATAATATGTATTATTGATTTGGTCTTGCTATAGGCCGAAAATTGGGCTTGTAGCTCATTCAAAAATATTTGATTTGATCCTCATTTATTATTTGCATTATTTCCTAAATTAAACTTTAGATTAAATGATTTAAATGTAGTGTACATATTTAATAAAATTAACTTGGACTTCATTTGTGTCTTGTAACCCCCCCCCGTGCATAATAATGTTTAAAGAAATTATTAATTTGCCAATTTTATCATTACAAATATTATGGGGTTTTGTATGCATTCATATAATTTTTTTTTATTATTGATATAAAGTTTATAACAATTTTAAATTATCTTAGAGGGATTTTGGTCATTTTGCATGTTATGAGATTTTAGGGTTTTACAATTAGTTCTAACTTATCTATATCTGACATATAAAGGAAAGAGTCAAAGTGGAAAAGTGAAAAGCAATATTGTTGAATGTTGAAATCTATTAAAGGAAATTAATGAATGTAATTTATATTAATTATTAAAACACCCCATTACTTAAAAGTACATATGATTTATTCACTTGTACACCAAATTAAATACAACCAATTAAACACAACACGTTGACCCGGACGCTTTCAAACCCGACGGGTTTGAGCCGGTTTATTTGACCCAGTTTTCGAGTCCCAAACCTAGAAAGTTGACCCATTTAAATGACCTATTTTTCACGGAACGGTTCAACCGTGAACACCACGGTCGAACCGGGTTTTCAAACATTATCCATTACTTAAAGTACAATAATTTATTCCATCTGTACAGCCAATTAAAACACTTATATCTTATCAAATTAATACAATCAATTAAAACAAAACCGGTTGACCGGGACACTTCAAACCCGGACGGGTTAACCAGTTTAATTTGAAACCGTTTTTCGACCCAACCTAGCATTGACCCACCACGTCCGTTTAAATCGATCCATTTTATTGCTTGGAACAGTTTTCAACCGGCTTGAACACCCGGGTTGAACAGGTTTCAAAACATTATGTTAAATCTTCAAAATTTTCAAACTTTTATGTTTTTCGGTTCACGGTTGTACAACCAATATTAATACACCAATTAAACAACAAACCGCGGTTGGACCCGGGACGCTTCAAACCACGGGTTGAGCGCGGTTTAATTTGACCATTTTCGACCCAACCTAGAAATTGACCGAATTCTAAAATCGACCTATTTTTCAACCCGAACGGTTCACCGGTTGAACCCCCGGGTCGAACCGGGGTCAAAACATTATCACATTACTTAAAAAGTACAATATTTATTCACATTGTACAGCCAATTAAAAACATATCTATCAAATTAAATACAAATCAATTAAACAAAACCGGTTTGACCCGCGGGACACTTCAAACCGACGGGTTGAACCTTTTATTTGACCGTTTTCCGACCCACCTAAACCAGTTGACCCGGTTTAAATCGATCCATTTTTTGCTTGGAACGGTTCAACCGGTTGAACCACCCGGGTTGAACCAGGTTTCAAAACATTATGTTAAATTTCCAAATCTTCAAACTTTTATTGTTTTTCGTTTATAACCTATAAACTTTTTTTTATCAATAAACTATGTGTCGCTATAAAATCCCGTTGCTATGCACGGGTACTCGTCTAGTAAATTATAATGGACTTGTTTAAAACGTGGAAATTTCAAACATGCACACATTTTGTGTCCCCTTTCTTAGATATTGTTAGAATACAAAACTGATTTTGTTAATAAAATAATTCGAAAAGCACATAAACATATAAAAACACTGCAGTTCACTTTCAAATTTTACCAAAAAATACATAAAGTTTTACCAAAGTCAAAATACTTTTAGGTTATATGGGTCATCAGTATTACCCAAAGTCAACAATGTTTTAGGTAAAATGGGTAGTGACACCTCTCTTTATGCGAATTAGTCCTAAGATGCGGAATAAGTCATTCATGAGTCATGACAAAGAAGGATTGAGATCGTATACCATTCATGTTGTAAGATCTTTTTCGTGGACTTCAAACATCAACATGCAGTTCAACTATGCAAAACAAAAAATATAGAAACGTATCATAAAAATTGGTAAAGCAAAAGCTTTTTAAAATGTATTATATCAAAATACGTAGTAGCTAAGCAGCCTCTCATTGTATGCGTACTCTGCAACTCTAACTTTCCCTTGGTAGTTCATGATCCTGAGGACTTTGAAGAATATTAGTTGTTGTGGCGACAAACAATTGTCCGCTGTATCTTTATAGCAGAAGTATGCAATGATCCTTCAGAAGTGATAGAAAGGATGAGCGAAAAACTCAGATTGATAGTCCAATCCACCAATCTTCCTAGAATGATATCGACTTTCACAATCCAATGCTCCATAAAACTTACAATTGCATGTTAAATGCGCATCTGGTTCTTTACGGGTTTTTTTAACAAAATTGTTATTGTAATACTTTATGTCAACATGCAGATTTCCCATGGAGGTGACCGTACAAAGATTAAAAGAGAGTGAAGAACGAGAAAGGTTCCGATGCGGGAGTCAGAGAATGTAATCAACCAAATGAGAGTCGGGGATACAATGATGACTGTTTTAGAAAATGCATATGACCAAAAACACAGTAGTTAGAAGTCTAGAAATGGTCCAGGATATGAATTTATACATATTCGGATGATTGGAAACTGACACAATTGACAATGGTTAAGGTTAGTTTGCCTTCATACTGACTAAAGTTAACATGGAACAACGTTATCTTGTGGTTTACTAACTTGTTTAGAGACGAAAGTTGTCTCTGTGGTTTACTAACTTGTTTAGAGACGAAAGTTGTCTCCACATTGAGAACGGGACTTCAGTTTTTCTAATGAAATTCTCCAAAATATCCTTTAATGCTCCATGCATTGTTGGTCAAATACTAGGTCTCACGGCCAAGATCAATCGGTGGACATTAGAAGAGGCAGAATGGGCAACTTGGGTAGTTGGGTTACGGGTAAGAATGGGTTAGTCAAAACAGGTAACTTTTGATATGGGTCATGTTGTCCCAAAAACATCTGTTGTCTGTTTACAAGTTTTATAGATAATCAATGAATAAACATGATTAAGATACGCATCGTTTAAGAATATGAATATAAGAGGTTTACAGATGAAAATAGTTTGGGTTGCTTTCAACAGATTAACTCATTTATTACCGGTGCCATTCATTTTTAAGCTCTTTTTCGTGGAGTTGGTATATGCTTGCATCAGTATGAAGTGTAGCAAAGCTAGAAACAGAAACTAGTGTTCACCAATTGACATGAGAATAAGAATGTTACAACAGGGATAGTAGTCACTTTTATGTTAGCTAGCTTAGCAGCCTCTCACTGTATAAAGCCAGTCATCTTCGAAAAACATCAAATTTCCAAACCCAGTGTTCCCAAATGTAAGGAAATGTAAGAATACAACACCTCAACAACTAAGGTGAAGTGAAAATGATGTTAAGTTCATCCAAAAATAACAACAATACAAGATAAAAAAAACACAAAATCAAATCACCACAACATTAGTGGCAAATCAGATCTAATTAGAATTTATATAATTATGTACATAATAGGTTGTTGATTACAATTGGAACGTTCATATGCATAAGAAAATTGCAACAAAAAGTCCTATACAACCACCATAATCAATCCAAATGCAAATTCAGGCTCGGACACTGATCCGTGTACACAAGTCGTGATTCAAGAGTCCAAGTCCCCGCGCTAGCCTTTCTTTTAACTAGTTAACATTCGTTTTACCTCGACGAAACAGGATTCAATGCTCTAGCAAAACCATTCATAGCTCCATAACCTTTAGAACTAAACCCTAAACAACCTAACAACCCTTGCCGATACGGTAAAAACGTCTTCCTCCTCATCTCCTCCGCTTGCGCTCGATTCGTAGTGTAATGCACCTCGTGCGCTGATCGTCCTCCTTTCATTTTCCTATTCACACTTCCTCCATTCACCGCCTTTTTCGGAGCCGTTTTAGCTGCGGGCGCCTCGTTTTCATCCGTTTTCGATTCCGACGCCTTTTTCGACTTCTTTGGCGCCATTTTTACCGCTGGGACCTCGATTTCATCCGTTTTCGATTCCGAACCCTTTTTCGACCAAAACCTAGGGTTTCTATTCCTACCTTCACTCTTACTTCTATACAGTAGCAACTCCTTCAAAAACACCCACCGCTTTGAGTTCCGTCCGACCGACGACGACCTAGACGACGCGCCGGACGACGGCGCGTGCGTTTCCTCTTCCTCTTTCAACTCCTCGTTAATTACATCGATTTCATTAGACTCGTCAAGCCACGCGCCGGTGCTTCTCAACGGAGACATAGATCTAGCGCGTCTCCGACGATCACGCGCCGTGAAATCACGACCTCTCTCGTCACCGCCACCGTCATCCAACATCACGTCTTGTGGACATTGAAGATGAGAAGATAACCTCATAGGACGGATCTGACCGTTTAAAAAAAGCTCATCTGCTGACGTCATCGTTCCAATAACCGGTGAACCAGTGGCTAACTCAAACTCGAACGAACCTCCGGCCGCCGTTTCCAACGTCGAACTCCGGTGGCTGGGACTCGTCGGAGCACTGTAGAAGAAACCTTGACGGCCGGGACTTGACGGCGCACTAGCGTACGGTGTAGAAACTGCACTGTCAATGTCGTCGGAAAATGTGACGGCGTTAGGGTTTGTAGGTTCATTGTCATCCATTGTTTAACGGTGGTAGTATAGGGAATAATAATAAGTAAATGGAGTGATAAAATATATAAGGGGTTATTGTGATATGAAAGTGATGAAAGAGTTATGTATGTGTTTGTGTGTGTGAGTGTAGCCGTGTAGGTGGGAGGGTAATAAATGATGGGAATACAAAATCCCGAAAATGGATGCAAGTGAGGTTTTAAAAAAAGAGAAGAGAAGAGGATCCTATGTAAGCATCAAATTTTGTGGATCTATAGCACTAATAAATGAAGTTGGTTATGGGTAGATGTACCATAACTACCAACATATTTTAGGCGGTGACAATAACGGGATGTAGGCTATGATTGGCGCGGAGCTTTTTTGGGCAATGAGCGGTGGCAATGAGCTTTTTGATTTTTATTGTTCGTTTGGCAAAGGAGCAGTGAGCTTTGCTATTTTTTAGGAAAGCTCATTTTTCCAATGCTTATTTATGAAGCGGTGAGCTGCGAGCTGCGAGCTATAGCTACTGCTCACAGCTACTGCTCGCAGCTCACTGCTCACAGCTAACTGCTATTGCTCACTGCTACTTTTACCAAACACACCCGTAATATCAGCATTTTTTTTTCATGGGTTTTTCTAACATGTGCCCTTATGCACATGTTAATAGTCCTTGAGTCTTTTTGTATGGGATTTTGTCACTTTTTAAATAAAAATTTATTCTTTTGTGTCCTTTTTATGGGTCACTAAGTCTTTTTTGTGGGTCCCTGACTCTTTATTATATGCCTAAGGGCACAAGTTAGATAAATCATTTTTTCATTTACAACAATTTATGAATAATTTAATGTAATAATGAGTAGGGGTGAGCAAACAAAATCGAAAAAACCGAAACCAAACCGAAAACTAAAAAACCGACCGAAACTAAAAACCGATGGTTCGGCTTTTAATTTTCAAAAACCGAAATACACGGTTCGGTTTTCGTCCAAAAACCGAACCGTAAAAACCGAACCGAACCTTTTGTATTATATAATAATATATAATTAATATAATATGAATAAATAACTAAATAAATCAAATTTATAAATTCATATTCATTTTGTGGGTAGAATTATATTTATCTTAACGTTTATACTTATATGCGTGTTTTTTGTGTCGTGTCGTGTGTTTACTTGAGAATATATCAATAAATATATAACTATGATCATACTATGTGTATGTTTACTTGCTTGTGTGTCTCATCTATATGTGTGTAATTATAGAATTATGCAATAAACATTATTATACTTACATTGACAAAA
This sequence comes from Artemisia annua, assembly GCA_014162995.1. Lineage (NCBI taxonomy): Eukaryota > Viridiplantae > Streptophyta > Magnoliopsida > Asterales > Asteraceae > Artemisia > Artemisia annua. The sequence continues at coordinate 75,541 of LBNU01012967.1, read as the reverse complement.
AAAATAATAAAAAGAAAAAATAATAAAAAAATAAGAATAACCAATTTTCTATGTAATACAACTATACAAGTAAATTTGCCATACCCAAATATAAACGGTTAGAAATCGAAAAACCGAACCGTCAAAAACCGAATGGCTTCGGTTTTGGGTTCTATAAAAACCGAACATTCCGGTTCGGTTTCGGTTTTAGCCAAAAACCGACCCAAACCGAACTGTACACACCCCTAATAATGAGATTGAGGACATTATAAAAACATACTCCACTCACACACAAGTAAGCCGATGATTTGATAATTTAGAACGACTTTTAGTTTGACTGAATGCATGACCGGCTTCTTGTAATGGGAAGAAGCGTTTAGAATGACTTTTTGCTTAACTGAATGCATGACCGACTTTTTGTAATGGGAAAACGCATCCATTTGTGTGATCTTGCATGCCACAACTGAATGAAAGACCATACATTACGCATGATCTTATGATAAAGTTTATTTTAGGGTGTCTTTATATTTTATGATTAAAAAGTTTATTTTATAATTTACTTTTCTTACAACGACTAACCTTTTCGCAGTATACACACACAACAAATTAATCCAACATGTCTTAAGCATGATTAATCACACACCTGTTTGGTTATAAAGCATTCACACGCATGAGATATCTTTAGAGTTTTGTGTTTTTTTTTTTGTTTTTTTTCTGTTGATAACAGCTTTAGTGGACGTTGCCTTCTAAGTAAGATTTCAATTCCTAAAATCATAAGAAAATTCCGTTAAGAATTTGAAGAAAAAAATAATAAAAATAAAATAAAAAATGGAATGGTTCGTTTACTTGATATCGCCTACTAATTCAAGACCCGTTCTTGCGACGGTTATGTTCTTTTATGGACTTAAAAAGAACAAAGGAGTTTCAACTGTAAATTTATTTTTTAAATTCAGCACCTTACTTTTAGCTAAGCATTTGAAAGTTCAATCTTGTAAAATTTATGACCGTAATTATGAAAAATAAAAACTTTAATGTAACACACAGAAATCCTTTACTTTCAATATTTACAAAATCCACTAAAACTCAAAATAAGATTATAACACTTTCGTTTTAAAACTTCTTCATTGTTTTAAACTCTTTCAATTATTTATTCATGATCAGTAAGACTTCATAATTACTTAATTACTTTTAAACAAAATATGAGGGGAGTTATTTTACATACCAAACTTTGACTCATCTCCACCATCCATCTAAAAGGAAATCAATTGTTGAGATTAAAAGCGTTTTAATATTTCAATTATTTTTTATAATTTAAATATCTCTTAAACCGTTAATCGTTAAGCGAAAATAATTACACCATCGCGACGAGCATTTAATTATCTTTCTATAGACGGGCACTTTGATATACTTTCGACAAAAAAAAATCATTTTTTTCACGTTTTTTTTCGTGGCCGAAAAAATCACATGTGATATATCGTGATATGTAATATCACACGTGATATGTAATATCACACGTGATATGTAATATCACATGTGATATTAGCGTACTATCATATGTGATATGTAATATCACATGTGATTTTTTCGGCCACGAAAAAAAACGTGAAAAAAAATGAAAAAAAAAAATTGTCGAAAATATATCAAAGTGACTATCTATAAAAAGATAATTAAATGGTCGTCGTAACGGAATATTTTTTTTCGCTTAACGATTAACGGTTTGAAAGATATTAATATTTGAAAAAAATAAAAAAAAAATAAAAAAAAAATGAAAGTGAGTTTTTTAAATTGTTGTGATTAATATCATCCATTAGATCAAATAAAGATGGAGGGTAGAGATTAGTCCCTTGGTATAAAAAAAGTTTTCCCTCAAATGATCTTTTATCACAAAATATTATCATCGTTTTTTAATCAATTATACTTCATATCATACATGGATGGAACTATACAATACAATGGTGTATATATGTATAACTATTTATAAGTCATGTGTATGCACGAGTTTACACATGAATCAAATTCGCTTTAAAATTTTAGTATAATATACGAGCATATAAGACTCTGGCACTGTTTAATATTTTGTACATATGATATTACATGAACGGGATTCATATTATAAGAACAATTAGTAATTATATTTTAAATAAATTTTTTGTGTGTATTTATAAGTCGTGATTTTATTTTGATACTTATAATCCCGTGATATAAGCATACAGAGGTTTGCTATATATATAGTAATTTACACTAAAGTTCATAAACTTATATTTCTTTTTATTAAAAGTTTAGGGTTTAATTATAAATTATATTAATCAATTGAAATATAACATTTATCTACACTTAAGTCCGAAATTTTTCTATCAATTTTTTTAAAGCTTAAACAAACTAATTCAATTTTCATTTTTATTAGCTAATAAAATCCTCTTAACATGTACTCGTAAGAGATGGTAATAAAATGATATGCTTAATTATGTCAAAAACTTTTTTACAATAGATATTCGTTGAAGTTCACACATTTAGAGAAGACATTATCTATTGTTTTGCAGGGACGAAGGCAAGGGGTTCCCGTAGGTGATCGGGCATTCTATGAATTTTTTTTGATATCGTGTTAATTTTTGAAAAAAAAAAAAAAAAAAAAAAAAAGAAAAAAAAAAAAAACATCGATTTTTCTTAAAGTCATCTTAAATGCACCCGGCCTATCAAAATATTCTTCTAGTATTACCGTTCAAAATTTTTTTTGCACCCAATCATATTTGATCATGAATCCGTCTTTTTATTAGCTTGCAAGATTTGTTACGTATTCTTTTTGAAAATATAAAAAGATGGAGCATCTCAATAAAAAAAATATATGACTCACATGTTCTTCCCATTCTCCAAACATGTATCGTGGCCCCACTTGAGATTTTCGGTTCACGTTACGTCGTTTATGTGTTTCAGGTATATTCTTACTTATATACATCACCAATATTATTTTTTCAAAATATTACAAAAGTACATATATAACAAGTTTGTTTAAACAAAGTCAACTTTTTTAATTAAATCCAAAATGGTCATTATCCCGTCGCAGGTTAGGGGGTTGGCAACACCCACGGTAACACACGGTGCGGGGTGGTTCCCGCTCGGTAACACCGCCGCCGGCGGTTCGGGGAGGGCGCGGGAGGCCCCCGTTCGGGGAAGATTACCGCACGGGAAGCTTGGAAAATTCGAACGTTGCGTGTTTTTTTTTTTTTTACCGTTAGGCTAAGAAAAAGTAAGAAAACTCGATCTGATCCTTTTTTGGTGTTTATGTGATTTCTATGTGTGGTGGTGTGTTTAGGATAAGGATTTGTGATGATCTTTTTGTTTTGAATCTGATGTTTTTGATGGTGATCTGGGATTTTGTATGTAGATGATGATGTTTGTTCCGGATATGTGATTTTTTTTTTTTTTTTTTTTTTTTTTTTTTTTTTGAGATAAGGTTTTTGATCGATAGTTGTTTGGTGGAAGGTGAGGTTTTTTGGTTTTGATCTAAGTTTAATTTAAAGGTTGAGGAGAGGGTTCAAGCAAAAGAAGAAGAAAAGACTACTCGTAATATGCAGGAAGCCCATGATCAGTAGTGGGTTTTTTTTTTAAAAAAAATTCATTGATGTTATTTTATGTTTTTTAGTATAAGATTATGTAATGTTTATTTAATTTTAATGAAATTTTAGTCTTTTAATAAATTTTAATAGAATTTAAAAAAGAAAAAAGAAAAAATAAAAGAAGTGAGTGAAGGGTGAGGGGTGTGTTGCCAACAAAAAATGAGTGAGGGAAGGAAAAAGTGGGGGGATGATGTGGCATAAGGGGATTGGGTGTAAGTGAGTGAAGGGATTTGAGGTGAGGGGTGTGTTGCCAACCCCCTTAGACTGCTCAATGCCACCTACCTAAAGAAATTAGTTACAAAGTTTTGGTCGGTTGTCACTAGAGTTAATTGACGATGGAGGACGATCTGAGGATGAAGGCCGGTGACCTATAGTGACACAAAAGTGATCACGAAATCGTCAACCTTATCGTCCAAAACAGGCGCGACGCCTCCTTGACCTTTTTTTGGTATTTTCGAGTCCAAAATATGACTTTTTTTTAAATAAAATGGTAAAAGTACGATATTTTCTTTTTATTCTTTTATAATTTTATAAAATATATTTAACATAATATACTCTATCTTCTCAATTATTTGCTTAATAAACTGAAAAATCATTATAATAAAATTATCATCTTAATATCTTATGACTCATATTTTAATTAACATGGGTGATCAAAAGAGAATTTAAACAAACTATAGATAAGAATATGACGGGGGTGTTTTTTTTTCCTCTTAGCTAAATAATGAGTAAAGCCCACATCTATTTAATTTCTTTTAATGAGGAGGAGCTCATATTTTACACCCTTTATATATAGATGAATTAGTGAAAAATAAGTAGGCCCATTGTAAAAAGAAATATTAAACTATGTTTAGTGGGTTCACTAGTTACTCTTGTCATAAATTCTATTGAACTTTGTAATCTCGTGAAAAGCTTATACATCAAGGAAGACCTGTTACTTAAAAGACGTACCTAACATTTTTCTTTATGTGTTGACTTAAATCACTTTTTAACAAATAATAAGATATCTGAGTCATACAAGTGAACCGATCTATTAATTGAGAAGAAAAAGAAAAAAATGTGGGCATAGATTCGATTGTTGATAAAATAAAATTTTGCGCTGCAAATCATACTATCTTATAAATCACAAAGTCATTTTTAGGCATTAAATATCTTAAAATTCAGCATTACTCATCGCTAAAGATACAAGTGAATTAAAAATAATTAGACATTCAATGTCTTAAAAATTAGGGGTGGCAATTTCTGACCCGACACGAAACCCGACCTGAAACCGACACGAAAATAACAGGTTCGGGTTGAGCTAAATAGATTCCGGGTCAGGTTTGGGTCCAAATATCTAACCCGTTTATTAAACAGGTCAGGTTCAGGTTGTGAATAAAATAAACGGGTCGACCAGCCAACCCTTTTAAGATTTTTTTACTTAAATTAAAAATTATTTATATTTAATTATACAGGTTAAATGGGTTAACGGGTCGACCCGTAACCCGTTTAACTCGTGTATTGTGCTAACTTTTGTATATAAAATAGGTTAAATGGGTCAACCCGAAACTTGTTTAACATATTCAACCCGTGTAACCCATTTAACCCGTCAACCCGAGTATATATACGGGTTAAATGGGTAAGGTTCGGGTTACGTGTAAACAGGTTAGGGTTGACGTAGCTGACCCGATGAGTTAAATGGGTCAAGTTCGGGTTGGGGTTTTCTGACCCGCCAACCTGATAACCGGAACCCGCCAACCCGAACCCGACCCGAATTGCCACCCCTATTAAAAATCATCATTACAAGTATCTATACATAATTTACAACCATCCGAAAACAAACCAGAGAAGACCCGTTGGAACCGATACAAACCGGTGAATCAGGCCTTATCGAGATCTATTTCTCCAGTTAATCTTCACAGGGTACCCGCCACCGCAACGCGCGGGTACCGTGCTAGTAGTGATTTAGTTGACAATGATAAAAGACAATTCTTAGTTCTGTTTCTCCACCTTAACGACAGAAAAAAATCAAAATTTATTGACTTGACTCGTATCATTATCAAAAATGACTATAGTTATCAAGGGATGAGATCCTCTCAAGTCAAGTTGGGCCATTATGAACCATTAGATTCGATCCAATGCCCAAACTTGACCCAAGTTGTGCTTACAACTTGAGAGAATCCTTGTCCAGTTATCAATTACAACAAGTAACTAAAACATTAAGTAATTCACTAATTCTGATGTTATAGTGTTGATTTTAACATATTTTATTGGTGTGAAAGACGTTAAGGCATAAAACATTAAAATGTACTCTATATCGATTGCAATTTGCGAATTTTGAGGAGGGTTTGGTTGGGGGTGTCACACTATTTGGATTGGATTTGAGGTAATAAAATGTTTGGTTGGTGGTTTGGCTATGAAATAGTTACCTTGGCCCACAAAAAATGAATCCATATGAATTTGGCTGGTTTCGATTAGAACCCTGACACACACACACACTGCACATGTCTTTCTCTCTCACATATATAAACCATTTTTTTCTTATTTTAACTTTGTTAGGTCACCATATTTGTAAATACAAGTAATCTTATAAGAGAAATGAGATGAGAATTAGACTTGGTTGATTAATAACAATATGAAAGATTGAAAGAGCAAGAGTTTCCTTAAGATATGAAATTAACCACATTTTGTAAATGATACATGATGTCCTATTTATAGGAGAAGGGTAGGGCAACATTCCCTTCCTTTCCTATCATCTAAGTCGTGGGCTTTAAGGCCCTTTGGACATCTTATTCTAACTAAACATTAAACCATACGAGTAACTAAATAACTTAGATAATTGTGATATTTCTAGCAACCTATTACATTGACTGAAATGACCGAGACTTGACTGAATAGTTGAAAACTATGATCCTAACAATCTCCCCCTAAGGATCGGTCACGGTCATTTAGGTTGCTTTGACGTCTTTGTCTTTAGACTTTGAATGTTGACATTGATAGCTTTAGACGTCTTCAACATGATTGTTGTAGAAATGTTTCATCGTTCTTTGTTCTGTGTCTTTGTTGATGTGAAAACGATAGATGATGTAGTAATCCGCCATACATCACTTTTCGTCTTTCCAAGGGATTTGCTCCGTTCCAACATGCTCATACATCTTTGACGCTGTTGTTGTCATGCATTCATAGCTCTTTTGTCTTTGATGTTGAAGATTCATGATTGTTGATGTAGAATCTTTCCTATCGACTGTGATAATGCTTTTGAGCTTTCATTGGCATTGTGATGTATGTATGAGCACGTGGAAGTTGGTGTTCTATATGGCATTTGTACCTGAAGTAAAACAGTTAGCAATAATACAACCGGTACTTACAGGTTTGAACTAGAGTTCGTCAACAGCATAGTGTGAAGACTCCTTCTAATTTGCGCCAAGGCCGTTCCTAATCGGATACCCCCTAAGGAGCTTACACAGGCACACCTAAGTACACCCACGATTAGGTGAGTCACTGGAGATCACCCCACGACTGTAGACCATTTGAAGCCATCGTAAACACTAAGCGTAATCCACGAGGAATTACCGAAGTGACCTGCTGTCAGGGCTGTTTGATGTTGACCCTGGCAGGATTTCCGATCAATCATTCGAGAAATACCTAAGTAAATCCCTCATGAACGTTCTAGGCAGATTGCTAAGATCTGCGAAGGACTCGATAATTTACAATTGGTGTCCATTGATGTAGAACAACCAATGTAAGATTACTAAGTGTACCTAAGAGATCTTTGATGTATCTCGTGGCTCTAGACTCAATTAGTGCAACTTATGGTTTCCTATGCGGAGATTGGGGCAGGGTCTCCTGTTTCAATATCAACCAACTCTAAATAGAAGGTCGATAGATTACAACGGTTCCCCGTGAGAATGAAACAAGTATCTTTTGAGAGATACCCGAGTGGCTAGAAGGTTAAGGTGCATGCGTCACTGGGTCCATGACGTCTTTTATCTTCAATACCGGTGTCGCCTTAGCAACAACCAGTAGCATATGAATTGAACCCGGTGTCTGCCCTAAGGTTGAATAATTTGGAGGGCTCATTTCTTTTCACCCTTTTCATAACGTTTCTTTTTAATTCTTCAACCCCTTCTTTCTCCGTTTCATTCATTACTCCTTTTTCGAATCATACCTAAGGACTTCTAAATACTAACTATTGGTGATGTCCTTGGGTAGATCCCTCCGGTTTAGGCGGATCATAGGACGGTTATTCCTAACCTTAGTCACCTTATAACTCCATGACTATCCTAGTGATGCCTTTTGAAACCATTCATTTGAAAATCTCTCAAAGTGTTTGTGAATAAAAAAATTTTATAACACTTTGAGGGTTTTATTTTCTTATGAAATACTCCCCCTCCACATGTGCTTATGAATATTTTGCGGAAAATAACACATGCGGGAGAAGTTAGCACTTTAGAATTGATCCACTCTTAATAGACATGTACCCGAGGGACACGGTTACGTTGCTTAGTTAAAGGGATGCATTGTCAGTTTTTAGGTGACAACTAGCCCTAATAACTACCTTGAAGTTGTAAACATTCCGTAAAGGAAGTTAGACCCGTCAAAGTAACGTCTAGAAAGAGTTTCTCGAAATGGTACTATCTACTCGGATAAATCCTTTTGAATACTAACGGTTTGTTTGTTTCATCAATTCTTGGGTCATTACTGAGTCGAGCTCGAGTGAGATACAATTTTGCCACATCACATTTTAATCATTTTCTTCTTCTCCCCCTCAAAAATAGCATATCAAATGTTGTTTTTGCAAACGATTTTGATTAAAATATGATTTTTGAGTATTGTGGGGAGTTATCATCAAAGATTTGAGATTTTAAGAACGATGTTTTGGTACAAGTACTCCCCCTCAACTTGTGGATACTCATTGAGGTGAAATACTTGTCTTTTGAGCAGAATTGTGAAAATCTGAAAAGTTTAATAAATTCTACTCAAAAGTAAGAAGCCTTCGCTCCTTATCTTAGGATTGTAGCACTGATGCGTACCACAGGGTCCTTTCTTTACAAGGTATGGGTTGTGCACTGTTATACGTACACAAGCCTTAATTATACATAATTAATGAGAATGAATTTGAAATTGTGAAAGGTTATACCAAAAGCTTATGTCTGAGATGAAGTCAAGGCATTGAAGTTGGTGAACTTTGCATTGGGCCTCTAAAATGTCAGGATCGGAAACGATGGACGAGCCCCGATGTAACTTTCCAATCTCCTAATCTGATCCCTCCGGTTGAGCCTTTCTTCGATGGAATGGATGAAGTTCTTTACCATTCTTCGAGTGCTATTATTCCAACGAGTATGCTTTCCTTCTTTTACCTTAATCAGATCATCCGTAAATCTCTCCACTAGACCATCACGAACTCTTTGCATGGTAACATCACAGAACTTATGAAGCTCGTCGAACCACATGAACCGTAGCTGATGCTTTGAGTTGAGGTAAGTAACCCCGAACTTTGGTTGTTGGAGAATCATTAGCTGAGATGCGTCATGTAGTTCTTCGATCATGAGTTGTGGTTTGGCCAAGTTGAGGTGATTCTGGTAGCTTTCGACACCAAGCTGTAGATCTTCTACACGTTCACGGATGATCGTTGCCTTATGTACATGAGCATGGAAGAGATGAAGTTGAATTGAGTTGACGTTGGGAAGCCCCTCATTCTTCCTTGAACTTTCTCTAGATACATATCTTCTATGTCATCTAGATAAAGATGTGGGAAATCGGCTTCACAAAACTTGTAGAGCTGTTCGTCTTGCCTCTTAACCACTATTTCCTTCATGTAGACATAATCAAGCCGTTTGTCTTCCAGGATTTGCATTATTGCGACGATTCGGCCTTTGTGCTTCACATCACCGGATGTATGTTCACGTCTTTGAGTGTAGCCGGGCTTTCGTCGGTCCGACCAATTATGAATTCCAAACAAAGCGTCTCTGTTGTATTCCACAATAGAGTTGCTGAATATCGGAGCGGTTTCTTCAATGTTTGGAATCTCATAACGAGCAGCTGGTACTGAAATCCGTAAAGAAGACTTGTAGCGATCTTTGGAAGCTTTGATGTCGTGTTGCAGGTAGCGGAGATCGTAGTTGAAGAAGAACCGATACGGGATTCTAGGCTTGTCAGCAAAGCCTTGAAGAGGTAAAGGTTTGGTCCAGTCTGTGAAATACGGTTCGTTGTGCTTTGCATGTGCATCAAAGTTGCATTCCGGATTGAGCCAATCAAAGGAGTCTGATAAAGCTGATGCAATGTTCTGCAAATGGTAGTCCAACTCTACTTTGTTTCCTGATCGTGCCTTAAGAAAGTCACGAGCTTCCTTGTTGATCCGCTTTAGTTCAGCTTTTGTCACCTTCTCCAGCTGAAGACCCGATAGAATACTCTGAGCGTATTGTATAGTGTTGCCCGGGAGTGGTTCTTCGGTTTCTAGCGGTGGATGAGCTTTGATCATTGTGGTAACCCAGTCTGATTCAGGAACCTCAGGAGCATCTAACCATGTGAAACGTTTGGAGTGCTTCTTCTGCTTCTTTCCCTTAGACTTATCAGTCTGAGTTGTTGATGATGGTCTAGCTTGTGGTTCAGGAGATTCAGTTTGAGTGGATACAGGTTGTGGTTCCTCCTGTTGATCATCGTGATGAAGCATGAATGGTTCTTCTGCTGCTGTGGGTCCAGACTTGGGTGCTGAACTTTGCGGTTTGCGGGTGGAAGCCTTTGATGCTGGTGGTTGTTTGGATGATGATGGTTCGCGGCTAGACTTGGTTCTCTTACGTTGTGAGTCTGTGTCCGGATCATCGTCTTTCCTAGGACGTTTGCGTTAGCCAGCGGCTTCTTTGCATGACTCGGTTGCCCTTAGGGATTCAAGCAATGCTGCTTCTTCATCGGTCTTTTCTTCCTTTTCAGTGAGTTTGGAAGCTAACAAAGTTTCCAGTTGTTCTACGGTTAGATCTTCAGGCTCAGTAGGAGGCATGTTCGTTTGAAGGTAGAAAGGTGTTGACTGAAGCGTTTTGACGATGTTTTCTCGAATCCTGGTGTTCATCTCTTTTCTGATGGGTCTCAGAAGTTCAAACAACTCTGGAGATACTGCAGTCACGAGATTCTCAGCCAAGTAGTCATTGGTGTATTCTCTGATCATCTCACTCATATCAGCTTGCTTGTACTTATCAACCTGAGCTTTTGTCTACTTTAGCTCTTTTACTTCATCTGAGAGCTGAGCAACCAATGTTGTCATCTTCTTCATTTGGACTTGAAGATCACCATCGTGTTGTTGTGGTGTTCTCCTAGTTCTTGAAGTTCCCGCAGCATGCCTTGCCCGTAGAAATGCCTTGGTTGTTTCCAGACTAGCTTTCTTCATTCTCGGTATTGGAATTGACTTTCCTTTGGAGATGGTGGTGGTGACTGGTCTGATGATGATGATGATTCTGCTTGTTTGTCTAATTCTGAATGAGGTGGAGTTGGATCTCTAGGTGGAGAACCTTGAGGGATTGGAGGTTGTTCGTGTGTCGGAGACCTTTCCTTTGGCGGTGATGGCATGTCGGCATCGAAGAATTGTTCATCTTGACCTTGATTATTAGGCTGATCATCAAGATTTTCCTCTGCCGTTTCCTCTAATGTTTTCTCAGTCAACTCCTTCTCTTCCTGACTTTTGGCTTCGAACTCTGGAGGTGTTGTCTCAGTTTCCTTTAGTTGTTCATCTGCAGCCTTTTCTTCTCCAGCGTCTTTCATGATAGTGTTTCCCTCAGCATCCTTTTCCGGTTGTTCGGTTGTTGTTTCAGTTGCTGTTGGAGATATCATGGTACGGCTAGAACCACCTTCTCTAGCTTGGAGTTCAAGTTGTTGCTGATGAGCTTGTAGTAGTTGAAGGTTGAGACGAGCAGCCAATTTGATCTTTTTCTGCTCTTCCTTTTCCAGGTTTCGTGTGTCAACGATAATGCTTTTCAGTTTACCTTTGTCAGGCAAGGGTTCAGGTTCAGGTTGTACAGTTTCTTCATCATCATGCCCAGGTTCACGGATGACTATTCCTTTTCCTCTAGGTTGTTGTTGTTGCTCAGTGAGTGTTCCTAGACTTATTTGTTTTGCCAGTTCGAGTTCAGGATCCTCTTGAGCTGTATACCTTCTTTCATAGTCCCCTTCTTCATCGGTTTCGGTTTCGGTTTCAGAGCCAAATTCTGACCCACTAGCTTCTGATGGTGGTGGTGATGGTTCAGGTGTGGCGACTTTCTTCCTAATGACTTTTCGTTTCGGGGTTGCAGCAGGCTTGGACTTAGGTTGTTTAGAAGTTGGAGTACTGCTGGTGCTTCCAGACTTTGCACCTCTCTTGCTGCGAGTCTCCCTTATGTATCTAGGAACTTCTTCGGTTTCTGAAATGCCTACTCTCCCGGCTTTGTAGGCCAAGTCGTAGATTCGGTAGTTCGAAGATTCACGGATTTTGTCATTCAGAAGATTGTCTGGTATTCTCACGCCACTAGTCCTTGGAGTGAACTGAATAGACTTGACGAAAGCAATCTTGTAATCGTCCACAACATTGTGTTTGTCTTCGGTACGGTCAAACATTCTTTGGCGAAATTTAGGAGTTTTGCCGCAGAGGTAGTCAATGAGCATTTTGGTGAACCTCAAGAAAGGAATCATGGTTCGACCAGTTGTGTGGATCTGAAAGACGATGTCGCTCATGATTGGGTCGGCAAAGTCTATGTTAGTCCTGCTCATCATCCCCCAGAATGCTTGCAGATGGGATAGTCGGGGATGTTCATGACCACTTTTCCGTCCCGTGATTGATCTAATGATTAGCATGTAAAAAGTTATCCAAGGTTGAGGTAGATTCTTGACGTTGAATTTGGATCATATTATTTTGGAGGACTCTTCTAGATCATAACCAAGCTGAATCATGTAGTCGAGTATTTCAATCTCTGTCAACATTGGTTCATACTCTTCGGAAGTAGGAAGCATGAGAACCGTCCTTAGAACATCTAGATCAACTTCGTACTCTTGTCGTTCTAGAGTGACTTTGAATGAAGCATCGTCCAAGTTAACCTTAGCAGTGCGCCAGAATTGGTGGATGTAGAAGGTTGGAACAGAAGCAGACTTCGTTAGCATGCTCTTACATGGATGTGCCAAAAGAATGTCTTTGACTATCCGGCAAGAATCTTCAGCAATTCTGAGCTTGTTGAAGTCGATGCGAGCGTTGTTTTTGCCAAAAGTAACATTGTAGTCAGCTGGAACAATTTCACCAAGAGTGACGAGTGGAAGGTTCTGTGATGGTGCATTTTCTCCTTGTTGTTGTTGTTGAGCCGTAGTGTACTGAAAATGTAATGTCATAAGATCAAACATTCAACTTGTTAGTTTGTAAGTTAACGTTCGAGTTTGATACTTAAGGCCATTCCTATTCCATTTTTCATGCAAAGTACATTAAATACGTGAGATGTTGTTATGACGATGATAAATTGCATATAATCTAAGACGTAACGATAAGCATTCAAAACACATTATTAAGTACATCTANTGAAGTCAATGCGAGCGTTGTTCTTGCCAATAGTAAAATTGTAGTCAGCTGGAACAATTTCACCAAGAGTGACGAGTGGAAGGTTCTGTGCTGGTGCATTTTCTCCTTGTTGTTGTTGTTGAGCCATAGTGTACTGAAAATGTAATGTTATAAGATCAAACATTCAACTTGTTAGTTTGTAAGTTAACGTTCGAGTTTGATACTTAAGGCCATTCCTATTATATTTTGCATGCAAAATACATTAAATACGTGAGATGTTGTTATGACGATTGATACATTGCATATAATCTAAGACGTAATGATAAGCATTCAAAACACATTATGCAAATTAAGTACATCTAATAGATTACACAATCACTAAACATCCACAAGTTAATGATGCAATGGACACATACACTATATTACAAGTTCACAAGAATACAACTTAGTTTTATAAAGTTTACATGTTATACAAACTTTTTCAAAAATTAATCTAAGTATGATCTCGATAACTTGCAAATCTGTGTTCTCGACAACTCTCCATTCAGTGATCTCGATAACATTTGTATAGTATGTTCTTGATAACTTTCAATACTGAAAGTTCTCGATGACTTGTAATACAAATGTTTTCGATAACTCTTGAATCCAGGGATTGCGATAAAAACAGTTTCCATGATTTCGATAAGTTTGGGTTTTCGAAAACTCTGAGATCTCGACAATACTTATTGAAAGGTTGCGATAAGTTATGAAGAGATCTCGATAACATCAGTTATGAGGTTTCTTGATAACTTATCGAAAATCTCGATAAATATTCTCGATAACTTTCACTTATCGAAAATTCTTATACAAGAATTTTCGAGATTTCACGATGACATACGTTTGTGTGATTTTGTTGTTTCCTTGAGTGAACCTGATGCAATTAAGCACATAAACAATGTTAAAAACACAAACAACAAACATATGCAAGTTTTCGATAACTTGTATAAACCCTAAATTATCTAGATTTCAAGCAAAATGAAATCATGTTGTAATGTTAATGAATTCATGCAATTCAAGCCCATACAAACATGTTATGATCACTAAATTAGAACAAACAACAACACAAAGAAAAAACCCAAATTTACGATACCTTAAGAACATCTAGATTCTACCATTCATGTAATTGAAACAATTCAAGCATATAGACATGTTCTTATACACCTAACTAACATATCCCACCAATAAAATCAAACAAAATAACACTAACTCTCAAAAACCCAAATTGTCGAAAACTAGGGGTCATCGAAAATCATTATATCATGTTGCAGGTTAAGATTAGAGTATGCTAGCATGATTAAGACTGTTAACAATACAAAAGCCCTATGTCTAATCAACCTAAACAACCATAATCAATGATCTCAATAGTTAACGCAAACCCTAAGTCTCGATATTCAAACCACGCAAAATCTAACCATTAATTTCTCAATTCCATGAAAACCCTATGTTATAATAACGTAAAGATCATGAAATGACTTACTTTTTGAAGATTTGATGGTCGGATTTGTAGTTTGATTTTTGGCCGTTTGATATGTTTAGAGAGAAAAAGTTGATATTTGTTTTTGTAAAGAATGAAAAAACGGGGGGGGGCTAGTTTGGTTGGTAGGATATTTCTTTCTCAACTTGGCAATTTTAGTCCCTTAACTACATGTTTTCTATAATAAGTCCTAAATTAAAGTTTAAACGGTTAACTTAACGACTTATGGCAACAATAACTTCTAAGGCATATCCTAAATGGAAGAAATGTCAAACTTAATTGACGTAGCTGTAGTACGTGAATTACCACCAAAATTAAAAGCAAAAAGTCTTTTGTTTTTAACCAAAATGCAAGTGCACGTCTTTGAGTAAAATTGAGAAATTTTGACGAACATTCTCCCCCTCAACATTTGGTCGTAAAAATATGGAAAATTTTGAGAGACCAAAGTGTTGAACGAGATCGTGTGCTTGCATTTGTGAACAATAATAAATGAAAGAAAAATCTTTTTGATGTTTTTATGTTTTTCAATTTTTTCTTTTTTTTTTTGAATAAATATTTACAAAAGATAGTATTTGATATTTGACTCCATTAATTATTTTCCAGAAGTGATTTTAAATCATCTGGAGTCAAACACCGCATACCAATTCGGTGAACGAGTTCAGTAAACCTAGCCGGTGGTAATGGTTTAGTGAACAAGTCTGCCAATTGGTATTCGGTACCCACGAAGTATAACTCTACTGTACCCTTCTCGACGTGCTCCTTGATGAAATGATATCGGAGATCGATGTGCTTTGACTTGGAATGGAGAACCGTGTTGCAGGAAATAGCAATAGCACTTTTTGAGTCACAGTACATCGGAATCTTCTCGAATGAGTAGCCATAGTCCATCAGCTGCGTACGCATCCAAATGATTTGAGCACAGCAGGCAGCCATAGCCACATATTCTGATTCAGTAGATGAGAGTGAAGTGCAGTCCTGCTTCTTAGATTGCCAAGACACAAGCTTGTCTCCAAGAAACTGTAAACCACCAGAAGTACTTTTTCGTGTATCCATACACCCTGCATGATCAGCGTCTGAAAAAGCAATTAGTTCAAAACCAGAATCCTTCGGATACCAGATCCCCATGTGAATGGTTCCTTTCACGTATCGAAGGATTCGTTTAGCCTCATTGAGGTGACGTTCAGTAGGACGCGACTGATAGCGAGAGCACATAAACACAGCAAATACAATATCCGGTCTGCTAGCGGTTAGATACATGAGCGACCCAATAATACTTCGGTATTTTGTGGGGTCTACCATTTTCCCATGTAAATCCGCATCTAACTTAGTGGTGTTTGACATTGGGGTATTGTATGTGTCACAACTGGTCATTCCATGTTTCTTTATTATTTCAAGAGCATATTTTGATTGACTTAGGAAAATACCACGGGGAGATTGATGAACTTGTAATCCTAGAAAGAACGTAAGTTCACCCATCATTGACATTTCAAAATTTAGTTTCATTAATTTTGCAAAAGCATTAGAATACTTTTTGTTAGTAGATGCAAAAATAATGTCGTCTACGTAAATTTGTACGATTAAAACGTCTTCCCCGTGTCTTTGGATAAATAAAGTTGGATCTATCAAACCTTTGGTAAAACCATTAGCAAGTAAGAAAGCAGTAAGTTTGTCATACCATGCCCTGGGGGCTTGTTTGAGACCGTAGAGAGCCTTCTTAAGTCGATAGACATGGTTCGGATGCTCTGGGTCTACAAATCCTTCCGGCTGACTGACGTATACCTCCTCACGTAACTGACCATTCAAAAATGCTGTTTTGACGTCCATTTGGTACACGATCATGTTTTTGTGAGCAGCGTATGCCAGAAAAATCCGTACAGCTTCAAGTCTAGCCACGGGTGCGAAAGATTCTTCAAAGTCGATTCCTTCCTCCTGACTATAACCTTTAGCTACCAATCGGGATTTGTTGCGTATGACATTACCTTCTGCGTCCAACTTATTCTTCCATATCCATTTAAGTCCAATCACATAAACTCCATCCGGTCTTTCAACTAATTCCCAGACTTCTAGTCTCTTGAATTGGTCGAATTCTTCTTGCATAGACTCAATCCAATTATCATGTGTCATTGCTTCCTTGATGCTTTTTGGTTCGGCATGAGAGATGGTGAGTGCATACATGCAGTGTTCGGCATCGGAGTGAAGTTTCTGTCGAGTCATCACTGGAGCTTGGGGATTACCAATAATGTTGACAATTGGGTGATCACGTGTCCAATGATGTGTTGAAGGGTGAGGGTTATGGAACTGCTGCACATTAGTCGATTCCAAGTCCCGTGTTGACGACTCTGGAATATCGGAAAGGTTGGGAGTCGGTGCAAACGGATTAAAGAATGCATTGGGATCGTAATTTGCAGGTTCGGGTACTTCATGTTGAGTCAGATCTTCAGGTGCATTGTATGAGTTGGAATCTGTCTATTCATCTGCAGTTGGTGAATCTGTTGGGGGTGCATTTGTTTCTACAGTAGTTGTAGTAACAGGTGTATCAGGCACTGGAATAGGGCTGAGCAAACGGACCGGATGGACCGGACCGACCGACAAAACCGACCGGACCGGACCGGACCGACCACATTCGGACCGGTCCTCGGTCTAAGCTTTTTGGCTAATTCGGTCCTCGGTCCGTTCGGTCCGGTTCGGTGCGGTCCGGACCGACCAAAAACCCGAAAAAACTTGCCAAATCTTGCCTAATTGGACTGGACCGACCGAAGACCAACCGGACCGGACCGGACCGAGACCGGACTGACCACATTTGGTCCGGTCTCGGTCTATGGGTTTTCCGGTTCTCGGTCTTCGGTCCGGTCCGGTCTTGGTCGGTCCGATCCGGTTTTTGGACCGTGATCACCCTTACACTGGAATAGTGGCATGTTGAGCAGCGAAATCGGTGGATACATTTTGTGCACGATTCTCAAGAGAGTCATCAAACAGTGGAGTGAACAACGTTTCCAATTCTTGACATGTTAAAGGTAAAGGTGCAGCTGAAGGATCTGGGAAATTTAAACGGTTAATTTCGGGTCCTAAGCTGTTGTGCTCAGAAGCCATATCAGTGAGCTCATCAAAATTAGCGTGTATAGTCTCTTGAATCTCTCTGGTCCGACGGTTGTATATCCAAAATCCCTTAGAATTCTCACAATAGCCAATAAAGATTCCTACATCAGCCTTAGCTTTAAGCTTTCCAAAGTCATCACGATCGTTGTTCGGGTAACATAGTGCACCAAAGACTTGAAAGTGTTGAACATTGGGCTTTCGTTTGTGGACAAGTTCATAGGGTGTGCGATTGTGTCGTTTGTTGATCATACATCGATTCTGGGTATAACATGCGGTTGAGACGGCCTCTGCCCAAAGATAGTCTGGTAGTTGTGCATTGATCAGCATTGTGCGGGCGGCTTCCACTAAAGTACGGTTTCGTCTTTCGACCACGCCATTCTGTAGGACCTCGGATACAACCTAAATCACGACTTATTCAAGCTTATTCTAGAGAGAGAGTAGAGAGAGAGAGTGGAGACTTCATTAAGAAAAATAAGAAATATGTGTGTTATTGATGATGAAGCTCAACCTCAATAATGAGGTTTACATTACATTATATAGATCTAACAAGTCTAGGGCTTTTGATATTACATGTATGGCCCTTAGACTTCTTTCTATTTGAACTAATGGACTTATAACTCTTGAAACGTTTTCTAACGCAACCTATTACATGATTTAAGACTTTAATGACCGACACTTTAATTTATAAAAATACAAAGCTAACAATCTCCCCCTAAGTGTTGGTCATTGAAGGTTGCGTGACGTCTTCATCTTTGTCTTTAAACTTTAACATTCTTTGCTCTTGACGTCTTTAGAAAACATTAGATAAGTTATAGTTCTTTGTTCATCGTTCTTTGTTCCTTCATGCTTTGTGATCTTTATAATATGACTTTTCTTTGTTCTTTGTTGTTGTGATCGTTCATCTGCCTTTTGTCACTGCTTCGTCTATGTAGGTTGATCGCCTTTCCAACATGCTCATACATCTTTAGTCTTTGCCATACGTACATTTGTTGTCGCTGTTCTTTCACATTGATCTTTATCACTATACTTTGTAGATTCTTCTTTTTGGCGTAGAATCTTTCTTTGACTGTTGCTTTCCTTTGATCTTAGTGAGAACTTTCCATTGACTTTGAGATGTATGTATGAGCATGTGGAAACTAGTGTGGTGGTTGTACCTGCATAAAACAGTTAGCAATAAAACATCCGGTACTTACAGGTTTGGAATTAGAGATCGTCAACAGCATATTGTGAAGACTTTCTCCAACCCTTACCATGGCCGTTCCTAATCGGATACCCTCGAAAGAGCTTACACAGACATACCGAAGTACACCCACGATTAGGTGAGTCGCTGGAGATCACCCCACGACTGTAGACCGTTTGGAATCCACCGAAAACACTAAGCGTAACCCACAAGAGATTACCGAAGTGACCTGCTGTCAGGGCTGTTTGATGTTGACCCTGGCAGGAGTTTCCGTTCAATCATTGAGAAGTACATAAGTAAATTCTCTCATAAACGTTCTGGCAGATTGCTAAGACCTGCGTAGGACTCTAAAGTTTACATCTGGCGTCCATTGATGTAGAACAACCAGTGTAATAATATCGTGTGTTCCTATGAGATCTTTTGATGAATCTCTTGGCTCTAGACTCAATAAGTGCACATTTAGTCGTCGGAGGAATGGAGCAGAGTACCTCCTTTTCAATATCAACACACTCGGAATGAGTGGTCAATAGATTATGCAGGGTTCTCCGTGAGAATGAAACAAGTATCTTTTGAGAGATACCCGAGTGGCTAGAAGGTTTAAGTGCAGTGCGTCACTGGGTCCATGACGTCTTGTCTTCAATACCGATGTCACCTTAGTAACAATCAGTAGCATATGAATTGAACCCGGTGTCTGACCTATGGTTGAATATATGGAGGGCTCATTTCTTTTCACCCTTTCTCATTTCATTTCTTTTTAATTCTTCAACCCCTTCTTTCCCTTTCATTCTTTACTCCTTCTTTTAATCATACCTAAGGACTTCTAATTCTATCTATTGGAATTGTCCTTGGGTAGATCCCTCCGGTTCTGGCGGATCATAGGACGGTTTTTCCTAACCTTAGTCACCTTATAACACCATGACTATCCTATTGTTGCCATAAACCTTTTGCTTGAAAATCTCTCAAAGTGTTTATGATCATAAAACACATTTTTGTTAACACATTGAGAGTTTTGCACTTTTGAAATACTCCCCCTTCACATGTGCTCATGAGATGTTAAGATAAATTTGCACATGTTGGGTAGAGTTGGCACTTTTTGAATTGATCCACTCTTAATAGACATATACCCGAGGGACACGTTTACGTTGCTTAGTTAAAGGGATCCATTATCAGCTTTTAGGTGACAACTAGCCCTAATAACTAACTTGATGTTGTTAACATTCCTAAAAAGGAAGTTAGACCCGTCATGGTAAACATCTAATTAAGAGTTTCTCGAATCGGTACATTTCTACTTGGATAAATCCTTTCGAATACTAACATTTTGTTTCGTCAATTCGAGAGTCAATTCTGAGTCTAGTATAAGACTTTTATGTCTTTACTTACGAGCTCGAGATTCTGCCACAACTTTTGAACATTTTTGATCACATTTAATCACGTCTTCTCCCCCTCAAAAATAGCATATCGTGATATTTTTGATATCAACTGATTAAATAAAAGCATTTGGAGAGAAAGACGGACTTTTTCGCATGAAATTGGAACATTTTCTTTTTGATTTTTATACTCCCCCTCAAAGAAAGCATATTGTTTAAACATAAAGTTTAAAATCAATTTTAATGGATTTAGAGGGAGTTTTTTCTTTGAAATACGAGTTATGTACTGAAATGTACACAAGTCATTTTGTTTTGAGGCTAAGTGCTTAAAAAGTTTTTGAAACCTTTGTTTTTAATTAAGCACTTTCCTTTCTTTGAAAAACGAGTTCTTAGTTGAAATACTAAGAAGTCATCAATTAAGCTCGGGTTTCGTACTGAAGTATACGAAAGCCATTGTGAAGAAAAATTTAGAGAAACGACATGTTTTAGAAAACATTTAAATGAACTCTCGCTCAAGCATATGTACATATCCGTGTCATTTTTGAAAGGCATTTCTAGAAACGTACATAATATCGATTATACGAGAGACATGTCGTGAGAAGAATATTTTTGGATTTTTAGATTTTATATTGTTTTTGTGTTTTTGAAAATTTTCTATTTTTTATTTTGTTTTTGTTGGTTTTTCAAATTTTGTATTTTCTTTTTTCAAAAATATTTACAGCGAAGCGGTTTTGAAAATGTTTTTCAAGAAGATTCGAGAAGACGTTCTAACTCCTCAGGGGTTAGGCTTCGCATGCCAATTCGTCGAACTAATTCGTCAAACCTTTCTTTTGGAAGGGCTTTAGTAAATAGATCGGCAAGTTGGTAATCCGTCTTAACGAAATGAATTTCAACTGTACCCTCTTCTACGTGCTCTTTTATGAAGTGGTAGCGGACTCTAATATGCTTCGTCTTAGAATGATGCACGGGGTTGCACGAGATGGCTATGGCACTTTTCGAGTCACAATACATAGGTATGCGGTCGAAATGAAAACCATAATCTGTGAGCTGTGTCCGCATCCAAAGAACTTGGGCACAACACGCAGATAGAGACACATACTCGGCTTCCGCGGTTGACAGTGTAGTGCAATCCTGTTTCTTAGACGACCAGCTGACCAGTTTTTCACCCAAAAATTGTGCTCCGCCTGATGTACTTTTTGCTGTAACTTGATCACCTGCATGGTCGGCATCTGAAAATGCTGTTAGATTAAACCCCGAATCCTTCGGATACCAAAGTCCCATGTTAATGGTTCTTCGAAGATACCGAAAGATCCGTTTAACCTCTTTGAGGTGAAGTTCGGTAGGCTTTTCCTGGAACCGTGCTAAGAGACAAACAGCAAATTGAATATCTGGTCGACTAGCAGTTAAGTACATGAGAGAACCAATCATACTCCGATATTTCTTCGGATCTATGGGTTTCCTGAATAAATCAGCACCAATTTTCGGTGAAGTGACCATTGGAGTACCAACAGAGTCACAATCTTCCATGCCATGTTTCTTTAAAATCTCAATTGTATATTTAGCTTGATTGATAAAAATACCACTAGGGGACTGATGTACTTGTAAACCAAGAAAAAATTTTAGTTCTCCCATCATGGACATTTCAAATTTACTTTTCATGAGATTTTCAAATTGTTTTGAAAGATTAGGATTGGTTGATCCAAAGATGATG
The DNA here is from genome assembly GCA_014162995.1 of Artemisia annua. Taxonomy (NCBI): domain Eukaryota; kingdom Viridiplantae; phylum Streptophyta; class Magnoliopsida; order Asterales; family Asteraceae; genus Artemisia; species Artemisia annua. Next base: position 53,597 of record LBNU01012967.1, on the reverse strand, counting down.
TCATCGACATATATTTGAACAATTAAGATGCCATCTTTGTGTTTTTTAGTAAACAAAGTTTTATCAACCGTTCCTGTGGTGAAATTGTTTTTCAGCAAAAAAGAAGACAGTTCATCATACCACGCCCTTGGAGCCTGTTTCAAACCATAAATGGCTTTCTTAAGCCTGTAGACGTAGTCTGGATGTTCTTTGTCGACGAATCCCTCTGGCTGCGTCACATACACTTCCTCTTTCAAAGTTCCATTCAAGAATGCAGTCTTAATGTCCATCTGATAGACAGTGATGTTTTTGTGAGCGGCATAAGCTAAGAAGATCCTGACTGCTTCAAGTCTAGCAACGGGCGCGAATGATTCTTCGAAATCTATCCCTTCTTCTTGCGGATATCCTTTAGCCACAAGACGAGCTTTGTTGCGGATTACAGTCATTTCTTCATCCAATTTGTTCTTCCACAACCATTTGAGATCAAAAACACGTTTCTCAAGTGGTCGAGGTACAAGTTCCCAACTATCGTGTAAATTGTATGAAAGAATTTCATCCTGCATCGCTTCAATCCACGGGTATTCTGCCATTGCCTCTCGAATGTTCTTAGGTTCTTTCAAACTTAAAGCACAGATGTAGATACATAATTCGAGATCGGTGGCAAGCTGTCTCCTCGTCTGAACTGGCCTGGATGGTTCACCAATGACATGTTCGATTGGATGGTCTTTAGTCCATTTGAGTGTAGAAGGGTACCTTGAATTCAACATATGCGTGTTAGATGGTTCATGTAACCTCGAAGAAGATGATTCAGATTCAGAAGCAAACGGGTTTTCAAAAACTTCTTCTTCTTCGTCTAACGTAGCATTTTGTTGTGAAGATTCTCCTTGAAAAGTTGAATTTTGGTTTTGCTCATCAACTCTTGGTAGAACAATTTCAATCACTGGAGATGCTGGAGTAGATGTTGATGATGATGTTGAGGGAGTTGGTGCTTGAGTTTCGACGGTTGTTGATGCATCTTGTGTTTGTGGTGGTGGTGGTTGTTGATGTTGAGCGGGTGCAGCGGAATGATGTGAAGATGCATTTGTCGAAGTTCCACCATAGTATTCATCAAACATTAACTCGAAGAAATTTTCCAGTTCTTGATTTGTTGGTTTATCTGGTATAGTTGACTGAGCTCCATTAGGTACGAGTCCTGAACTGATATGTCCAGAAGTCTTTCTGTTAGGTTCGGGTCCTAATCCGGAATGATTAGAAGCCATTGGATTAAGCGCGGGTTCTAGAGTGAGTCTCTCAGAAGCCATTTGTGAAATCTCGTCAAATTTCACATTCATCGTCTCCATTATCCTCTTAGTTCTTCTAACATACACCCTGAATGCCCTCGAATTTTCTGAGTAACCAATGAAGATTCCAATATCACCCTTAGCTTTCAATTTACCAAGATCTTCTCTGTCGTTCGTCGGATAGCACAAAGCGCCAAACACGTGAAGATAAGAGATATCTGGTTTTCGACCATTCACAAGCTCATAAGGTGTTTTGTTGAATCTGGGATGAATTAAGGATCGGTTTTGAGTGAAACATGCAGTAGCGACAGCATCAGCCCATAAGAATAGCGGTGCACTAGAATAAATCAGCATAGTACGAGCAGCTTCCACAAGAGTTCTATTTCTTCTTTCAACTACCCCGTTCTGCTGTGGAGTTCTAACAACCGATGTTTGATGTGTAATTCCAACATCTTCAAAATACGTTCTTAACTCCTGATTTGTGAATTCTGTGCCGTTATCTGTTCTTACAATCCTTACTGGAGCTTGAAGTAGAACTTGAATACGCTTCAGAAAGGTGATGATGGTGCTAGGTGCTTCATCTTTTGATCTCAAAAACTTCACCCATGTATATCTTGAATAATCATCGACGATAACAAGAATATACTTCTTCCCATTGATACTTTCAACTCTCATCGGGCCACATAAGTCCATGTGTAACAAGTGTAACCTTGCTTCCGAACTAGGTACGGTTTTTGGTTTGTATGTTGCTCTTTTGCTCTTACCTTGTTCGCAAGATGGACATAAGTGTTCTTTGGTGTATTTGAGCTTTGGGAGTCCGTTGACGATGTTGTCTTTGGCCAATTTGTTGATCGTGTCGAAATTGAGATGGGATAAACGTCGATGCCACAACCAAGACTTTGTTTCTGATGCTCTTGTCATAAGACAAATTGGTGATGTAGAGGCCATTTGATTGATGTCGATAGCATAAAGGTTAGTGTCGCGATTTCCGATTAAAAGATCTTTTCCAACCAAATTTCGAACAAAAACCGTGTTTCTTCTAAAAGCAACCTCTAAATCTGCATCACAAAACTGCCCGACTGAAAACAAGTTGTGTCCCAACCCTTCGACATAGTAAACCCGAGTGATTAAGTAATTTCCAAACTGAAGATCTCCATAACCCGAAATAGCTGCAATGTGATCATTTCCAAAACGTACAGTTCCCATGAACTTCCAAACAAAGTTGATCAGCAGCTTCAAATTCCCGGTCATGTGCTTGGAGCAACCCGAGTCGACGATCCAAAGACAAATTTCGATAACCTGCGTAGAACAGAAGATTTTGTATTTGGAAACCGTTTCGAATTAGGTTCCATGGGGTTAGAGGTAAAAGCATTGTCACACTCATAGAAGGTTTCTGTTTGTTCAGATTGAACCACTATCAATTTACCATCCTTAAGAGTGAATTCTCTACCCGTTGGTTTCCATGCACAGTACTTAAGATAATCTCTAGGCATTTTATTACTTGTGGGATACCTAATCTTTTTAATTAGTTTACCAAAGTATCTAGATCTCGCACTAGATTTATCTAAAGCATCATTCTGTTCAAGCATCTCATTCACATACTTAGAAACACATTCATCATGAACATCATTAATTAAGCATTTCATGCACGTTAAGCAAAGAGAGTCATTACATGCATTCAAAACAGTACGATCAACATTACATTCAGATGAACTATGTTTCTTATTACAAAGCGATAAATTCCTAGGGTGTTCTTCTACTTCTTCCATTTTATTCTTGCAACTACTCTTAGAGACAGGCGAGACTCTATTGTTCCTTGTATTGCTTCTAGGCTTTAGTCTGCTGCTCCTAGATGTGCTTGCTACTCCTGTAGAAGGTAAGGCACACTCATTAGAATTTATTTTGTTGTCGCATTTAGTATCCTTAGACTCTTTAGAATTATCCTTTACACATTTTTCGCTTGTCCTAGATGTAGAGGCACACGCAGTAGTGGGACTAATCCTAAACAGACCAGGGGCTAAAACTTTTGGTGTTTCGACAACCGCTTTTCCTTTCTCAGCACATTTTTCTTTTTCATTACATTTGGACAAAGGTGATGGAGTGACTGTTTTTGATAAATCTTTGTTCACATCGACTTTTGGAGCAAACCGAGAAATTGACATTTTTGGTTTTACAACCGGATTAAAAGCGTTTGGTTTCTCCGAAGTCTTTGGTTTTTCAAGCTTAGTTTCCACACCCTTTCCTTTTAAACTTTCAAGCTGAGACCTCAAAAGATCATTTTGCTCTTGCAACTTCTTGAAATCACGCTCATACGACAATTTGTCATACTTGCATTCTTCCTTTTTTCGATCAAGTTGTTTAAAATATGACACGTTTTCTTTTTCAAGTTTAATAAGAGCATTTTCATATTTTGAAACAAGTGCGGAGGTCTCAGCTCGAAGTCGTTCGTCATCTTCAACAGAATATATTTGCAATATGAGAGACATAATATCAGTAGACATCACAGCTTCGAAGAGAGAGTCATTTAACTTTTCCAAAACACTTATTTTCTCAAAAGATTCATTTGCCTGCTTTACTAGGGATTTGTGATCCGTAACAAAGTCAGCTGTTTCTTTCAAAAACGCTTGTTCAAAATGAATCACTCTTGCATTCACAGCAGTGAGTTGTGGAGCAATATCACTTTCAAGAATCTTTTTCACTTGTAAATGGACTGTTGAGTTCCAATTTTTCTCATTTGTTTTCGTTTTAGATTCTAAAGTCCTCTGAAGTGTTCCAACTCTGGTTTTGAGATCATCAAGATATCCCCTTGCATCACTTGTGTTAAAAGTGTTGTTTGAAGACATCTGTTCAATATTTGAAAGAGATTTGGAAACAGCTACAGGTTTTGAAAGCATTTGTTTGAAAGTGAATTTTTTGGAAACAGTTTGTGTTTGTTTTTGAGGGACAAAAGTGATTCCATTGATTTTGTTCCATTTCTCGTAATCAATTGGTTTTAAATTAGGATTCTTTTGTTTCATTTTATGTTGACTCTCCTCCGCAAGTTGTATAGTATCATCAGAATCACGCACATAAGGAGGATCATGTTTCTCATATATCACATTAGCATTATAAATCACATTCTGTTCTTGCTGAGCTTTCTTGAGATTACAAGGTGTTTTGTTCCCTAGAGCCATTTTGTATTTTGTGTGGTAAAACGGATCGGTCTGATTAGAAATCATGTGAATCGTTTGAGCTGATTGACCCTTTTTAACCAACAAATCTTCAAGTTTAGCAATCTTGTGTTCTGACTCTATGATTTCTTCCAAAAGTTTATCTTCTTTCTTTGCAAAGTCTTTTTTCAACTCATCCCGTTCTTTTTCAAGATTGGCATAAGCTGATTTTTGTTTTGAAAGTTGGTTTGTTAAATCAGAAATCTCTTGTTTTAAAGATTTAATTGTTTTCATTGAAGTGACTTCAAGAGTATCATATTTGCATTGCAATTCTCTATCTTTAACAAGTATTTTCTTATAACCAATTTCAAATTCAGACTCGCGTTTTTTATCATTTAGAAAACTTTTTTCTTTGGCCTTGTATCTCTCAAGCTCAGTGGTCAATATCTCATTCGCGGCCTTAACATCGCGATTGACCTTTTTCACTTTTTCAACTTCGATAGTACAATTATTCAATAATGTTTCAAATAAAGCACGTGTTTCCTCATCAGTCTCAGCATGCTGTGAAACTGAGCCTCCATTATGATTCATATCGGGAGTCGTCGAATCAATATTGCTACTATTCGGCGTATCCTGATATGTATCATAAATAGGTGCTTGTGTCTCAGAATGCTGTTCCTCATGATTAGACATATCAAATATATCATTATTGTTGTCATGATCGAAGTTGTGTACCTCAGAAACTACGTTGGCATCATAAACAGGAGGTGTCTCAGAATCTGTATCATACTTAGCTTCCTGAAGATTAGCCATGAAGATGCAGTTTGCATTCACTTCCTCTCTGTCCTCCATATCATCCATCAGTGCCATGAAATCATGCTCCTCGGCGTTCAACTGGAATCCTGCCTCTTCCTTTTGTACGAGCATCAATGCTTTCTGCAAAAATTCTGAAGTCTTCCTTGGAGGCTTAGTAGGGCAGTTCCTCGCCATATGACCGACACCTTGGCAGTTGAAACACTTAATCACATTCTGCTGGTTCCCATTCACATTACCATAATTCCCACCAACTTGAGCTGCAACATTTCCATACTGATTACCCTGATTCCCAACATTGCCAAACTGATTACCCTGAATACCAACATTCTGACCCCTCTGATTACCAACAACTTGCCCCATCTGATTCCCTGCATACTGACCCATCTGATTCTGCCTGTTCTGATTCTGCCTATTCTGATTATCCATGTTATAGCCCGGAGCATATCCTTGCTGATTCCCCATACCTCCAACCATTGGCCCGGCATTACCCATGTTGAAACTCGGTTGCACAATCTGCCTGTTACGAGTGTTCGTTGNGATTCCCATTCACATTTCCATAATTCCCACCAACTTGTGCTGCAACATTTCCATACTGATTACCCTGATTCCCAACATTACCAAACTGATTACCCTGAATACCAACATTCTGACCCCTCTGATTACCAACAACTTGCCCCATCTGATTCCCGACATACTGACCCATCTGATTCTGCCTATTCTGATTCTGCCTATTCTGATTACCCATGTTATAGCCCGGAGCATATCCTTGCTGATTCCCCATACCTCCAACCATATCATAATACATAATACAATTCTTACTCTTAATATCATTATAAGAATAACAATATCATAATACAATTCTTAAACTAATATATATCTGAATCATGAATTTCAAAACAAAAATATCAGATTAACTACAAACTATCTTTATAGCATTTTAACTTTTCATCATACTCTGCTGCAACTATATCATGCATTTCTAATTCTTCAATTGTTATAAAATATGGATCTCTGATATCTTTAATTTGATTACTTATAAATGATAGATCATACCACACTTGCAAATGCATTTCTCCAAACTCTTCTTCACATATTCTACCAAAAGTATATACAAAGTGTTCAATTGTTGCAGCAGCTGAATCAACAATAACTTTAATCTTGTCCAAGCAAGTTTCATGTAACTGTTNAGAGAGAGAGAGTGGAGACTTCATGAAAGATTAAGAACAATGTGTGTGTATTGATGATGAAGCTCTCAACCTTCAAATGAAGGTTTACATACATAATATAGCCTCACAAGTCTAGGGCTTTGGATATTACATGTATGGCCCTTAGACTTCTTTCTATTTGAACTAATGGACTAATAACTTTTGAAACGCTTTCTAACGCAACCTATTACATGATTTTAGACTTTAATGACCGACACTTTATATTATAAAAATACAAAGCTAACAGGTATGAATAAACAAAATGACTAATGCATTTTATGATCAAAGGAATATTTTCTTAATCACTAGATTTTTTATAAAATCTCATAAACATTTTATATCTTTTAGAAAATTATTTTTGGTATTAAATAAATATGTTTAATTTACCATAAATATATGAATTCAAATTTTCAACCAAAAATGACAAAATTGTTCCAGAAAAACCTTCCCCACAAAAATACAAAGCTGAGCAACGTTTATATTGGGCGGCCCCCTTAATTTGCTAGGCGGCCCCCTTAATTATTAAGGGGACCGGCTACGCTCCTCAGCTTTGCCTATAAATACTGGACAATCTTTGGACTTTTTCCTCACCTTTTGCACTTCAAACTTTCTGATCTAAATATTCTCTCTTATTCTTCTACATCCTTTGATCATATAATCATAAGCTTTTGTTTCCAATTGATTCAAGCTTCTACCATTCAAGTGCAAGAGAAGAATACTTCTATTCATCAAGACAAGAAGTATTACAATTTAGTGTGATCCCATCATCTAAGTTGTTTGTGTGCTATCATTTATAAATTATTAATTCATTTGTGTATAAGGTGTGAATATTAGTTAGATAGGTGTGAACATAAGAGAGTAGGTTAGTAAGGTCTGTAAGTAGTAAAGTTGTGAAGAGATTGTGGTGTGTAAGTAGTAAAGGTGTGAAGAAGAAGTGGTGTGAATAATTAGTGCTAAGTAGTGAAGAAGTTGTGAAGAAGTAGTGCAGTGATTAGTGGTGTGAGATTGGTTCTAGCTAGGATTAGAACTCGACATTTAGCTTAGTGTCGTTAATCGGTGTAAGCAAAGGTGTGTAGGGTTTTCTCCGCCATAAGAGAGCTTGTTGACATAGTGAAGAAAACTCTCGAGTTAGGTGCTCGGGGAGTGGAGTAGGGCGAAGAGGTGCTTCGTACCCGAACCACTATAAATCCTTTGTCTTGCGGTTCGATCTTTCCATCTATTACTTATTATCTTACTTACATTATTATTGCTTTAGTAATTAGTTATAATTGTTTATATTGTGCAAGACTTGAATTCACATAATATCGAATCAAAAGTTTTTTTTTGTAAACAAAGTTTTAAAAACAAAGGTTTTCATAATAAATTAAAAAGACATAAAACTATTCAACCCCCCTTCTAGTTTTCTACAGTTCGATAAAATTTTCAAATACCTACTTAGGTATATTCGTGATATGTCCGTTGCTTTTGCGAAAATGTCCACCAAGTAAAGGCGATGTCAAACTATTCAGTTGCAAGTCCCGCCCATACAAGACTTGTAACCTATGTTTCTATAATTGATTGTGAGTGAACTAAAAATTAATCTGATGCGATATAAATTATCAGAGTCGGTTTTTGTTATGCACGGGATGTTTAAATGGTACTTAGACCAAAACGTAAATTTAAGACATAGATTCTTAATAACTTTTGCGAAAATGACCCGACTAGTGTCAAACTTTTACGTTATCATGAAAATAGGTTATCTTACAAGAATATGAAATAAAAATTTCGGGAGTGAATAGTGAAAGTGAATAATAAAAATGAATAGTAACCCGAAATGCGATTTGTTACAAGTCTCATAGTTTTATTTATAAGTTTTTTAAGTTTTTTCACTTTCTAAACTGTTCACTTTGACCATTTTTGTTTTATAGATAGTATAGATAAGAACAAATTAGATGAAGTGTCATGTCCTTTCTTCTTTTATCCTATTTTTAGATATTCTGTTTTTAAGAACCGTTTTGAAAATAACATACCAAATGATTTTAACACCCATTACATATAATGCACATGCCCGTGCACGTACGAGGTTTATTTTTTTAATTTTTGAATGATATATTTTTATTTATTAAGAAACAAATAGTTTATTTTTTTTAATTAGTGTTCTTAATTTTTTATTTTAATTACTTTTTTGACGTAGTAAGTGGTTATATATATTTTTTCAAAAAGTTTAAACACAAAACTTTATAAACCAAGTTATCTTACCGTTTGCTATGTTTTTGCATCGACAATTTAGTTATACTAATAATTTATTCTTATGTTGGAATAAATTTTACCTTTTATATGAATTATATTTTGTTGTGATAACGTATATAAATAAAACGTCACCATTCATTAAGACAAAACATAATATTCTTTATATAAAAAATTAACATAAAACAATTGATATTTAAAAATCAAAATTAATGTCTTGTGCAAGTATATTCCTCAAAAATGCATCGACATGTTCCTCGACACACAGGGCAGTAACAATCATTATCTTCATAATGTTCTATAAAGTCGCAATCTGCGAATTCCCAGTCATTTAGCAATTCATTTTCCGTCATACAATGGAGTATAACAGCATCCGTTTTTGCGTTTTGGTCTTTGTCTTCATTTCTTCAACATCAACAACATTAGAATTGTCTCTTATTTTGGTACACAAACTTTTGAAACCGAATCTTCAACACTTCCATCATCAAAAACAAAGTTTTTTGATGAACCAACATTATCATCTTTGACAAATACTTTGATATGGTTGTTGTTTTTTCTTTGCATGTGTTGTTTGATGTGGCATTTCTATTCCTCAAAGAGGGATTGTCATCGTCAGAAATCTGTTTAAAAATGTATACATCAAATAATTTTGTTGTACGTTATGTCTAAATGCTTTTGTTGAAACAATGAGTGCAATATACCTCTATCGGTTTGTATTTAAGCTCATGTCACTTATTCCTTTTTCTTCATATGAGGCCTCACAGCCATGATGTTTGTTTTTTAACTATTTTTTTCCTTCCACATGTTGACCTATTTTTTTAAGAGTTTTTTTGGTGGCTAGTTATAATCTTATAGAATCAATTAAATTTATGAATAAAGTGTGTGAATTATGGTATGGTTGTATTTTGGATTAACTTTTCATTTTCTGAATCTTCAATTATTATGATATCATTTGAATTATAACTATGGATTTTTGGCAGGTCTCTTTTGTTTGTCATCTGAAGAGATAGAGGAACGAAATAATTAATTATATGAGTCTTCATTAATACATTTTCTTGTCTTTTAGCATTAAAGGTAAGCTAAATTTCTTAATGATGAGGCGAAAAGTGTTACGCTTTTAGGGGGTCATTTAATCCCTAAATCATTATTTTATGATCAAATATTGCCTTAAATCGTTTCTTTTGTCATTTTAGGTACTTTCAGGAGGAATTGTGGAAAACATTGCATTTTGGACGTTTTTAGAGCATAAAAGTGAAGAAAACGACAAAGTCCCAAATCAAGCCGGAATTCCTACCTGACGGCGTCAGACTTTGAATGCTGACGCCATCACCTAAAGATAAAAGAGGTGGATTCAGACTCTACTAGACGACCAAGGACGGATTCTACAAATTTACATCTGACGGCGTCAGGTGTTACAAGTCCTAGGCCGTCAGGTGTTAAGTTAAAGAGAGACGGCCCAGAAGGTTTTAAAGGCTGACGGCGTCAGAAGTGGATCTAGGTGATCCAATAACCCTAGACACGGCGAGTTCACGGCGTCAGGAATTATAACCTGACGCCGTCAGAATGTATTTTCTATATATATTTTAGGATTTTTCTTCATTAAAGTGTGTAACTTTTGGGAGAACTTTAGGGATAAACCCTAGGTCGAATTTTCTGCCTTTTTCAAGGGCTTTTCACCCTTGTTTCATCCATGATTAATTAAAGATAAGTCTTCCATCAAATCATTCAATATGTCTATGTGTTGTGTGATTATATCTTATGCTTGTCTTTAAATTAACATGCTAGGCTAGGTTTCTCTTGTGTTTGCTTAGATCTAATGAAACCTAGCTATTGATTACTTGTTGTTGGTTTGTTATTAATTGTTGTGGGTGGGTGATGTCGATGTTAGGCTTAAGAAAACTGGCTAACTTCCAATTGGTGACTTGCTTGAACGTCTTAAGAAACATGAATCGGATGTGTACTACGATTATTTGGTTGTATTTAATGCATAAGTAATTACTAGTGATTTCATAGTTTGGATACTAAACGTGTCGCTATAGAATGAAGTTTGCGCTTATAGAGTTAGGGAAGATCGTACACGGCCCTACGAATGGTATTAAGGAATACAACCCGTCATCCACACAATTGTAACAAACCAATTAACCGGTAAAAGATAGCTAGGGAGTAATGAAATCTAAGTAAACACACTTTTCTCCATATTAGTTTCACAACCTTTTATTTTCTTGTTATTTTATTTTATTTGCATTAGTAGTTATTTGGGTTAGTTGACCAGCAACTAATTCCGCCCACTCTTCCAAATACCAGAGATTTTTACTTGCTTTCCATAAAACATAAAAATACAAAAAGAATCATCCCTCACCCTTAGAACTAATTAGAGTAGTTTTCAATCCTAACGACACTATTCCCCAAAAGAACGATCAATCCCCCGGTAGTTGCCACTTCACTATACTACATCGGTCAGGTACACTGCCTGGTGGGGATTGCAAGCTTCTCAAGATCCCTTGAGAGGTAAAACCTACTGTGTAGGTCGCAAACCACGCATCAAGTTTTTGGCGCCGCTGCCGGGGAATAGTTATTGTATTGGTTGAATTTTATTTTTACTTAGGTCTACTCATTAGATTCCATTCTAGTGAGATTTTTTTATTTTATTTTTCTAGGTTTTCATTAGTCTATCTATTTTCTTCGTGCTTTTGTTCGTAGTCTCTAAAAACCACTTCATGAGTAATATTTATCGTTTGATCCCTGTTATTCGTGTGTTTCACCGTAGGAACTTTCAACTACCCATTCTGGCCCCCGTTGTAGAAGGCGAAAACCCACCATCACCCGACCATCACTTTAACAATAATTCCGACATGGATGAATCTGACCACGACATTGACCATGAAAATGGACCTTTTTATTACTCGGACTCCGACGAGGACTTAGGTGATGGCGAGGTAATTAATGATGTTAGGAGAGAAGAAGAGGTTGATCCCCTTAAGTATGTTGACCCTAGAACAAAAATTGAAAAAGATAACCTCTTTAACATGCAATTCCCTTGTAAGATTGGATTTAGGAGCTTCGATGCTTACCTTAACTCGTCTTTACCTATGAACATAATCTCACGCACTGAGTATAATAGAATCATGGTGAATGAGTTAGAGTACCAAGGAGATAATATTGTTGCTAGAACTAAAACATTGCATGTGTTTGTTGGGAGCTTTGTTTATTTAGTTGACTTTATGGTTATGGAGAATCTAGGAGAATTTATTGATAGTGACTTAACCCAGGTTGTGTTTGGGAAACTCTTCAAAAGATTAACCAAATTAGATGAAAAACCCATGGAAGGGTTAATTACATTTTCAGATGGGATTGAGGATTTTGTTTATCAAATGCCCCGTGCACACCCTAGGTTTAAGAATTTTTCTATTGAGGGATGTAATAGGCTTCCCCCTCGCGATATGTTGAGTGAGAAGTACATAAGAAAAGGGCTCAAATATCCTCATGAAAAGAATAAGAGGTATTATCGCGGATGTTTGGAGCTAAGTGATGACTATAAGAGAGATGAGGCAACAATTAGGTGGCTCACACTTGGATACGTGAGCATTAGTGACACTAGGTAGAGCGACTTTGAGTCTAGCTACAAGACTCGTTAATAAAGAAAAACGCTTCTTGGGAGGCAACCCAAGCTTTATTTGTTTTGTTTGTTTGTTTATTTGATTTTATTTGTTTCCGTATGTATGTTTTATTTTTATTGTTTATGATTCATGTTTCAAATTACATTGTGAAAATGCTTTATTTTGTTTTTAACTTCGTCTTAACTACATATAAAGGTATTTTGCAAAAGATAAGTGTAAGGGAAATCTAAATTTGTTTATAAGAACAAATTGAACATGAATCGTAACAATATTAAATGAACATACATATTAGTATTTATTTGAGTCAAATGCTTGTATCGAGTCATAATGAAATTTTGCAGGATTCCAGGAATTAAGGTATTTTGTTTTTCCAGAAATTTTCCGGAAACTAAACATTAAAATTCTGTCAGATCAGTTCTGACGGCGTCAGGTTTACAACCTGACGGCGTCAGGTACTAATTCCAGAAAAGTTTTTTTAAAATTTAGTTTTTCTGCCGGGATTATGAAATTTACTGCATCTTTAACTCCAGGAATCTGCAAACATTCATTCCACAAGCATTATATCCTTATATAGATTTTACCGCCGATTTTACGCAAGGTTTGCCTAGATTGTTTTCTTAGGTTTAACAGGTTATATTGGACAAGAAGACGTACATGGAATCAAGTTTTGGCGCTGCTTTAATCTTGAAGATATTACATCATCTTGGAAGAAGATCTAACCATGTTACCACACGATCTACACCAAACAAATCAGGGGAGTATTTGTTTCATTCTTTCATTTTCTTTACTTTTACATCTTTTTATTGAACATTAGGGACAATGTTCGGTTTAAGTGTAAGGGGGTAAATGAAGACACCTTAGAGAATGCTATTACGCTTGATTTTTTGTTTGTTTAATGGTAGATGTGTAATAAAACTGAGAGAAATATTTGTTAGGGCAATTTTAGCGTCAAATTTAAAATTTTTTACAACATATAGGAGTGAAACTTTAGGCATAATAAGCGTCTCATGGATAGGGAATTTTATTAGTAGCACAAAAACCGTACCACTCAAAATTTTATGAATAAGGTAGTGACCATCCGAGTGTTAGATTAATTAACTAACGCGCTAGTGATCTAGTGTATGACTTGGTGACCATCCGTTATGCAAATAACGCGCCAGCGATCCAAGAAGTGCAGTAGTGACCATCCGTTAGTTGAAGCGTCAAGGACTCGCGCTAGCGATCTACTAAGTTTATTTAGTATGCTTGTTTGTGTACCGGTAGTATTTAGATTCTAGAACTTGCGTTAGTGACCATCCCAAATCCACAAGTGAGACTACATTCGTGTAGTTAGATCTACTACATGATAAGAGGCATTAGGATAACCCCTTGTTTTACACCTGTAATATAATTACATTGACTTCATTGGTCAAGTAATTTTCCCACACCCTTTGCGATGTACTCATTTTTAGTACACGATACCCCTAGTACACCCCTCAGAGCCTATCTTTTCGTTTCTAACTTTAAGCATTTTACTTAAAGGAAGAATTTGTTTACAATCCACCCCAAATGTACACCCAAATCGCCTTAGCCTACCTTGTATGCACTCACCTTTAGTGCATTATTGTGACAACATTTGTTTTAACCCTTAGTTAATTGTCTTATTGATTACATGGTTGCTAAGTCAAGTCATATCTTGTACATATTATTTTGGGACGATTGGGACTCATGGGTAAAGTAATAATGTAATGGAGTAATGGGGAAGAAGTCAATTACTACCCCCATATGTGCGTTAATATTTTAAAGTACTCCAAGTTTTTCAATTATCTTAATTCGTGTCATTAGAATAGTTAATTGTAAAGTATGTAAAAGTTCAAGTGTAAGGGGAGAAACGAGGCCCCTATGATGTATTATTTTGGATGGTAGGCCAAGAGTGTATGCAAAAAAATGGAAAAAGAAAAAAGAGAAAAAAAACATACGGACTACCATCCCGTTTCCTTTTATGTTTATTTATGTTTTTGTTATTTTCTTTTTAGCTTAAGTTGAGTCGAGTCTTGGCTTAGCAACGCCACATTGTGCATGTATTTGATAAGGATAGTTAACTCGCCACCACTACAAATATCCTTTATTCCAACAAATCGTGTTTATCATATCCCTACACCTAATGTTACAACCCTTGAAAAGCCCTCTTTGATAGTTTATCTTAGGTGCTTATGCCTAGTGGAGGTGGTTTTTTATCCTTTCCCAAGCCTATGGTAATCTACTTGCTAGGGGCTAGTGTATGATTTCCGTGCTTTTTATGACTAGGGTGGAATAACTATTTGTTGTAATTACTTTTATATTAGTGTTAAATGACCCCTAGCTCATATTTTGATTGGAATAAAAGCGCATTTGCCTGAGGACAAGCAAATCTCAAGTGTAAGGGTATTTGATGAGGCAAAAAGTGTTACGCTTTTAGGGGGCCATTTAATCCCTAAATCGTTATTTTATGATCAAATATTGCCTTAAATCATTCCTTTTGTCATTTTAGGTACTTTCAGGAGGAATTGTGGAAAACATTGCATTTTGGACGTTTTTGGAGCATAAAAGTAAAGAAAACGACAAAGTCCCAAATCAAGCTGGAATTCCTACCTGACGGCGTTAGACTTTGGATGCTGACGCCGTCACCTAAAGATAAAAGAGGTGGATTCAGACTCTACTAGATGACCAAGGAAGGATTCTACAAATTTACACCTGACGGTGTCAGGTGTTACAAGTCCTAGGCCGTCAGGTGTTAAGTTAAAGAGAGACGGCCCAGAAGGTTTTAAAGGCTGACTGCGTCAGAAGTGGATCTAGGTGATCTGATAACCCTAGACACGGCGAGTTGACGGCGTCAGGAATTATAACCTGACGCCGTCAGAATGTATTTTCTATATATNTTTACACCTGACGGTGTCAGGTGTTACAAGTCCTAGGCCGTCAGGTGTTAAGTTAAAGAGAGACGGCCCAGAAGGTTTTAAAGGCTGACTGCGTCAGAAGTGGATCTAGGTGATCTGATAACCCTAGACACGGCGAGTTGACGGCGTCAGGAATTATAACCTGACGCCGTCAGAATGTATTTTCTATATATATTTTAGGAAATTTTCTTCATTAAGTGTGTAACTTTTGGGAGAACTTTAGGGTTAAACCCTAGGTAGAATTTTCTGCCTTTTTCAAGGGTTTTTCACCCTTGATTCATCCATGATTAATTAAAGATAAGTCTTCCATTAAATCATTCAATATGTCTATGTGTTGTGTGATTATATCTTATGCTTGTCTTTCAATTAACATGCTAGGTTAGGTTTCTCTTGTGTTTGCTTAGATCTGATGAAACCTAGCTATTAATTACTTGTTGTTGGTTTGTTGTTATTGTTTTGGGTGGGTGAAGTCGATGTTAGGCTTAAGAAAACTGGCTAACTTCCAATTGGTGACTTGCTTGAACGTCTTAAGAAACATGAATCGGATGTGTACTACGATTATTTGGTTGTATTTAATGCATGAGTAATTACTAGTGATTTCATAGTTTGGATACTAAACGTGTCGCTATAGAATTAAGTTTGCGCTTATAGAGTTAGGGAAGATCGTACACGGCCCTACGAATGGTATTAAGGAATACAACCCGTCATCCACACAATTGTAACAAACCAATTAACCGGTAAAAGATAGCTAGGGAGTAATGAAATCTAAGTAAACACACTTTTCTCCATATTAGTTTCACAACCTTTTATTTTCTTGTTATTTTATTTTATTTGCATTAGTAGTTATTTGGGTTAGTTGACTAGCAACTAATTCCGCCCACTCTTCCAAATACCCGAGATTTTTACTTGCTTTCCATAAAACATAAAAATACAAAAAGAATCATCCCTCACCCTTAGACCTAATTAGAGTAGTTTTCAATCCTAACGACACTATTCCCCAAGAGAACGATCAATCCCCCGGTAGTTGCCACTTCACTATACTACATCGGTCAGGTACACTGCCTGGTGGGGATTGCAAGCTTCTCAAGATCCCTTGAGAGGTAAAACCTACTGCGTAGGTCGCAAACCACGCTTCACTTAATAAAAAGTAAATCATGTAAAGAAGATTAATAGATGAGAAGAACTTGAACATCATCAACAAAAATATGTTTATTGATGTAATATGTTTGATGAAAAACTTTATAATTTTACATATATAAGTAATTAAAAGACATTGGTGGTGTTACTTTATGAAAGAGAGTATGAGGTTTTGTAATAACAATTTCGTCGGTTCACTTATTTAAATCACAAATTCAGTAATATGCTACAAAGTTGAGTTAAATTGAAAATAAATGTCATTTTAAATAAAAGAAATGAAATTTTACCTTATTTTATAGGCATAAAAAAATATAAAGTACAAAATACTAACACAAGAAAGATTTAAAGGTCATGAAATAGTTATGGTGTGAAACCTAACAACAAATGACCACATAATAAGATGAAAAATTCGTTAGTTTTTAACACAACAATTGTCAACACATTTCACAAACACATCCAAATTGAATAGATTACATAGACATAAAAGAATCAAATATAAAAATTGTAAGCCTTTTTTTTATAACAAATTAGGATGATAACTTTTAAACTAAATTGGATTATGTCTAAATCTTGTGCATATGTTATTAGGTTAAATAGTTAAACATATTACTATATAAAACATATTTTATATATCATTTTTAATCCAACAAGTAATACTATTTACAGCAAGTTATATTATTGTTTTTAGTCGATATTAACACATAATTGATAATGTATGTCAAAACCCTTTAAAAAAAACACCTTTGCTGCAGACATTCATATCCATCCATCCATACGATAAGCAAAAAACAAATACACACATCTTATCACACCTACTTAAATTTATTTGAAGAAAAACCCACACAAACCCTTGACCCTAAGAAGAGTGGATTTATGTTTAAGCATACTAATCACAACATCTTTATGAGAAATGTCTCTTTAGAGCACATCAATGTCCTTAGTAAAGACAGACTCATTTTGTTTGTAGAACACTAGTTGCTCTTTTACAACAGCTATACCTTTTTTATGATTTGCTAAATTATAGTTAGTCTGGTTAAGCTCTATTCTTTGATTATCATATTGTTACTTAAGTGCTTCATAATGTTTTAGAGCTAAACATGATTTAGAGTAAGTTTTAACTGTATGTACCTCTGAGTCAGAAAACGCCATTAGTGCCATCTTTTTTGGTGCTTCTTCCTCATCAGTCATGAAGCTCCAATCATATCCAAGACCATCTATAGCTACCATTGCCTTTGAAGAAGGCTCTTCCACTTCCACAACCTTCCTGCTATACCCTTTGCTTTTGTTGTCCTGTTGCCTTGGTCTTCTGCATTCTCTAGCAAAGTGTCCCAACTTGTGACAGTTGAAACACTCCACCTTTGATTTATCAAACCCATCTGTATCACTACCACTAATAGTGATTTTCTTCCCTGTTCTTTGCCAAAACTTCTTGGCCCTCATGCTTAGCAGTGCAACCTGCCACTTCAAGTCCATCTCTTCAAAATCATCTTCATGAAGCTGTTCAAGATCTTCATGGGATAGCAGAGACCCACTGGCTTGACTTATCAAGAAAGCATAGAATGTAGCATCACCTATGCCAGCAGTACTAGTTTGTGATCTAGCAGTGTTAACACTAAGGTTAGCAGTACTAACTCTAGAAGGCACATTCATCTCCTCTGAGTTGTTGTTGCTGGGAGATGACACAAATGTCATGTTCCCAGAACTAGAGCTTGTGCTTCCTATCTTTTTTACTTCCTGTTCAACAATTTTGAAGTTGTTGTACAGATCGTTCAGGCTCATTGCTTCAAGGTCTAGCTTGTTCCTCCAGACAACTACATGGGTATTCCATTCAGCAGGTAAGCTTCTTAAGAACTTCAAGTTGAAATCTTCCTGTGCTACCAAAACAGCCAGTTGGCTGATTATCTTCTGCAACCTGTTGAACATATGATCAAGAGATTCATTGCTGGTAGCATTGAAATTCTCATAACTTTGCTTCAACAAAGTCTTCTGTGTCTTTTTGGTGGTTTCATTACCACTAAACCTTGTACAAATGGCTTCAAACAAGTTTTTGGCATCCTTGTATATGTTGAAAATCAGCAGTTGATCATTGGGGATGGCCATCAGGAACATGATCCTTGCTTTAACATCATTCTTTTTCTGGAGCTTTTCCTCTCTGGTAACAGGAGAAGTGTTTACAGTTGAAATTATCTTACCTTCAACTATTGATTCAGTGGTTGAAGGTTTGAAGGAGTTGCCATTCTCTATGATTTCCCATAGAGCATAGTCCTGTATTTGGAAGTAATGCTCAATCCTGAGCCTCCACATCTCAAAGTCATGCTGTTTGAGCATGGGAATCTTAGCAACAGTGTTGGTCTGAGTAGTCTTCATGTCCATCTTCTTTATTCGGGAATAAAGAGTTCTTCTGTAAGGATATTCTAAATCAAAGTATCAGAACCTGGCTCTAATACCACTTGAGAGGATCTAAACACACGAGCTTGTGTTGAGGATACTTTGAGTGTATACCAAATAGTATGCGGAATCTACTACTTGATACTAAGAAGATTTATATAAGTGATGTAACAGTAATTCAATGAAACAATAAACTTTGAATGAACAAGCAATGTAACCAAACGCTTCAATATTATTAAGTATAATACGAGTGATCTCAATATCACTAGGGTTTACAACCTTGAAGCTTAAAAAACATACGTACATAACATCTATCCTAGGACCTTATTTATAGCACAAGGAGTCATGTACAAGATAATTATTTAGATACAATATTCGTATCATTCTAAACGTATAAGATATACATCAAATCTATTCTAACTTATCACAAAACGCGTCTTCATCTCATAAGCAGTACTAACTATTTGTACTAGCAGTACTAACTCAGTTAGTATTGTTAGTTATATCTTCAGCAGTTCAATCTTTATACGTGGCAGTACAAACTATTAAGCATTTAATTCCCAACAAAAGTATTTATCCATATAAAACGATACAAATATTGAGCATATTAAGGGGAAATTGACACTACAAAGTCAGGATTATTTGATGTTATCAGACGACAAACAATAATTAACAACTAGGTTTCATGCAATCCAAAGCGAATACTATAAAGTTTAGCCTATCATAGTAATGAAAAGAAAAGCAAGTACATACTCACACTCTTCCTTTATCCATATCCCATCAGGTACCATTTGCTCCAGACCAATGTCTCTGTAGCGTGCAGCTTTCATCTTGGTAATGGAAAATGCATACTTACGCTGCTTGCTGCCGAACCTAAGATATTCTAGATCCTTGTTGAAGAAGAAATCGGCCTGAATAGTGACATGACCAGGAGATCCGCCCAATGGGAGTGGCTTGCTGTAGTTGTGGTGAGTGATTACTTCATCGACAGTATCATTGAACATCTTGTGGCACTCCTCCATCTGAAATTGAAGGTGAGTCACATCAGAATGAAAAACCTTGATACGCTAGAAAGAGAGAAAGGAAGAGAATGAGGGTTTGTGTGAGCTTATATGTGCAACCTTATATTTGGTGTGAGGCAGTTTCAACTTGCATTTTAATGTACCGATTTGCACTTGCATTTTAATGTACCGATTTGCATTTTAATGTCCAGCCTCTCATTGCCATATATAAGAGACATTCCTTTAATTCCCTTTTAGTTTTAATGTTCAGCCTATCTTTACTAATTTCATCCATTAATTCCTTTTAGTTTTGACATTCCATATTCACATAAGGGCATTTTCGGCATTGACCAAAAATTCAGTTTTTCACTTTTCACTTTTCACCTTTGACCATTTTTACATTATAGGTAGTATAGATATACATACGCGTTTTTTTGGAAAAAAAATATACGAATTCTAAAACAATATAAACATATCAAAGCTAAAATCCTGTATGTGAATGATAATTCAACTTAATTAGATACTCTTAATCAATTTAAACTTCCAAACTAAATAACAAAAGTTGTATTGCTCTAGTGATGTTTGTTTAGGTTTGGAAAGCATCCCATGTTCGAACCTTGCTAACTCCGGTTTTTAATTCATAATTTTAATACCTTTAATCTTTGTTGAGATTTCCGAAATTAGATTTCTGAAATTAATTATAAAAATTGCTTACATGCCCAGAATGTGATGACATAGCTGATAATGAATTACATGGCAATGATTGGGCAATGACGTGGCATTGTAGGTGTAACGCCTCCTGTTATATATAATATAAAATTGTTATATATATATATATATATATATATATATATATATATATATATATATATATATATATATATATATATATATATATAGCTTCATTCATGCAATGCATTATCCACTGAACAAGAGACATACTAGGAATAAAATCTTCTATAGATTTTCTTCTTAGTGTACAGAACCCACTTTTGGGTTAAAAGACAAAAGGCACTTTTAGGCACAGCCTGGCTTTTTACCATTTAGGGAAAGTTTGACATTTCAAACTTTCCCGCTCTGTCCCGCCTTTACTTCAGTCTTCAGTATCTAGTTCTTCAGTCTTCAGTATTTGAGTCTTCAGTCTGATGAGGAGGAGATGAGGGACTCAGTGAGTTATTGTCATCACTCACTGAGTCCATTACCTTCTTCTTTGTCTCAGGCCTTATTCACTGAGTTCCGCCTCACTGAATAGGTGAACCTTTCTTCATAGGATCATCCTGAGTATCTTGAAGGTAACTCACTGAACGACTATTCGATCAGTGACTTGATTGTGTTAAAGGATATGAAAACACTTAGGATTATTTCTATTCAAATCCTAGTAAGGGGAACTTGGGTACTGAATGGACCCAACAATCTCCCCCTATTTGGATATAAATATTGCCTAAGTGTTTTGATCAGTGTAAGTGAGCTAATGACTTCTTCTTACACTGAAAGTACTATCTAAGTATGAGTAGGACACTGAGTAACATAACATCATAGTTTATTTATCACATTACAATCCTACTGAACTATTATTACAAAGAAAGCATTAAAGATAGTTGTGTTGATGAATTTGATTTGTCAGTCCAGCTTGAGACCTAGAGCATCCAGCTTTGCCTTCTTGGACTCAAGGAGATGTTGATCAGGGTGTTCTTTGATCTTTATCCTCAGATCATGACAAAATCTTACATTTGCAGGGGATGGATTTGGAGAAGCTAGCATCAGAAATCCAGCCATTGATCTGATCCCTGCCAGGTCCATATCACTCCATCTTTATCCTCAGATCATAGGCCACTTTGGGTTGATCTATCAGTACTCCAGTGGAAACAGATTGGAAGGTTGGTTGCTCAGGTTCACTGGTGGTCATAGGTCCTTTACCTTTGTCCAGATGTGTAGATGAGGGAGAANATCCTAGTAAGGGGAACTTAGGTACTGAATGGACCCAACAATCTCCCCCTATTTGGATATAAATATTGCCTAAGTGTTTTGATCAGTGTAGGTGAGCTAATGACTTCTTCTTACACTGAAAGTACTATCTAAGTATGAGCAGGACACTGAGCAACATAACATCATAGTTTATTTATCACATTACAATCCTACTGAACTATTACAAAGAAAGCATTAAAGATAGTTGTGTTGATGAATTTGATTTGTCAGTCCAGCTTGAGACCTAGAGCTTCCAGCTTTGTCTTCTTGGACTCAAGGAGATGTTGATCAGGGTGTTCTTTGATCTTTATCCTCAGATCATGACAAAATATTACATTTGCAGGGGATGGATTTGGAGAAGCTAGCATCAGAAATCCAGCCATTGATCTGATCCCTGCCAGGTCCATATCACTCCATCTTTGGAAGGCTTGATCCCCATATTCATCAACAAAGAACAATCCTCTCTCAGGCTGCTCTATTACCAGGTTGCTCACAAATTTTACTCCTTCAGGGAGGGCTCTGTTGCAATCAAGGCCAGGTACCTTGATCTCTGGTTCATGTTCCACCTTCTTTCTTTTCCTTGAAGACTGACCAGCTTTAGTCTCAGGAGGTGGAGGAGCAGTGATGAGAGGCTGAATTCCAAGTTCGTTGGGCATGTTGGCAAGGCTTTGATATCTCTGACTGAGGCCTGCAAGAAGTTGACGCTTTGCCACATTCTTTGACTTTTCAATCAGAGGATGTAGTTCATCCAATTCAGTGATCCCAAAGTCACTGAATTTGAAGGGGTCATGAACTTCAAAGTTCCTCTTGTCATCACCCCTGTAGACACTGACAATGGCTGGTTTGGTGTTGGCATGGATCTGGATAGCAGTGATGGTTTCAGGCTGATATCTGCTTGTCATGACCCAGTTGTACCTATCAATCTTCTTTTGTTTCAGTGCTGCAGCTCTTTTCAGTCTCTCATCTCTTTTAGCCTTAGCAGCCTCAAGAGCATCCTGCTGAGCCTTTTGGAAGATTTCACCAGCTTTCCCAGTGTGAAGGACTTTTTCTTTCAGTCCAAGTTGTTTACCTTCTTCATGAACAACCTTGATCAGTTCATCCCTGTTCATTCTTTCAGCTTTAGCTTCCTTCCTATGCCTTTCTTCTCTGTCCAGATGGGTCTGAATCTGAGCATTGATAAGCATGTAGGTCACCCCATTGATTTCATAGGCCACTTTGGGTTGATCTATCAGTACTCCAGTGGAAACAGATTGGAAGGTTGGTTGCTCAGGTTCACTGGTGGTCATAGGTCCTTTACCTTTGTCCAGTTGTGTAGATGAGGGAGGATTTCCTTGATTGGTTTGGGTAGGAATCTCCCCCTCAAATGTTGCTTGATGCAAAGTGAGAGCAAGAGTTGGTGATGGCACTGAAGAAGGAGGAGGCCCCTGACTTTTGAAGGCATGAAAAAGTTCAGCCATCATTGACTTCATTGCTGAGGTGTCTGCCTGAATGGTGTTGAGTTTTGCATCAACAGCAGCCTGAGTGGATTCAATGGCAGACATCCTGGAGCCAAGAGACCAGGCTATTGATGATGAAGACTTGGCCATGGTCTCCATATTTTTCTCCATGGAGGAAACAGAGTTCTTCATGGATGACACTGAATTGTTAAGCTCACTGAAATTGGCAGCTTTCAGTAAGTCCAACATTGCAGGAAGCTGAGAAGTACTGTCATGATAGGCTTCAGATGCCTTGAGTAATTGCTGGTTAAGCTCAGGGTCATCTTTGACAGCATCTTCAATTGTGAGCACATGGTTGGCAATCTGGTTGATGGTGGTGGTGACCTTGTTGAGATGATCATATAAGGATGAGATGTTGCTGTTGGCAGTGGCATTCTGTTCAGTGACATCTTCATGGTACTCATCAACAGATTCCTTCAGTAGGGCATAGCTTGCAGCAGCTTCCCAGTGTTGCTCTTGGATATCCTCAGTAAGACCCCTGTATAGAGCATTGGTTGATTTCTTGAGAAACTTCACCAAGGTTCTTTCAGTGAGGGACGTGACAGCATCATGTTTTTGAAGCTTGGATTGATCTGAGGATTCAGCTTCGTCATCAGGTTTGACAGATTCATCAGGCTTTGCGGAATCCACAAAAGGGGATGCTTTGGTAATAGGGGGAGACTGAGGCTGTTGTTCAGATTGAACCTCAGTGTCCTCCTCATCACCAGCTTCAAAGACCATCTCTTCACTTTCTTTATCCAGGTCATCGTCTGATAAGAGAGCATCCTGAAAATCTGCCAAAGTGTTAATCTGTATAGAAGGGTTATCCAGCTCCTCTTCAAAAGAAGATTTGCCTTTGTTGTGGTCAGGGCCTGACCCCTCAAATCCAGTAGAGTGGGTTTTGTCTACCTGGTCTTTAGGGTCAGTCCCTGAGGAATGCGCACCTCCATGAGTGGGTGTTGGTTCCATATCAGCGGGTGTTTTCTTTCCCTCTGAGTCTTTGTCCCCGGGTGTCCCTTCAAGCACTGATGGGTGTTTTTCAGTGCCATCATGAGGAACAGTGGAAGGCGCTCCCCTAACAGCGGGTTGTTGTTTTCCCTCTGTATCTTGGGGAGTAGTAGTTTGGACCAAGGGCACTGATCGTGATTCATCAGTGACCTTCGTTGTCCCTGAGGGTGGTGGAACACTGGTCTGGGGTGGCTTTTTGGACTTGGTCCTTTTTGGCTTTTTAGCCTGTGCTCCTGAAGCCTCAGGGCCCTGTGACTTTGGGTTGGTTTTTGTCACAGTCTGAGACTTCCCCACTCTTCTAGGAAGAGGGGTAGGAGACACTGAGTCCCTTCGGTTGTTTACAGCAACCATATGGGCCGTCAATTCTATAGGAGTGACTAAGGATGGGTCTTTGATAAAATTTGATGAACTCAGGACGGCTGGTAGAAAACTTAGGTTAACGTCCTGAGTATAATCACAACCCAGTAACACTTGTAAGGCACAGGAAAGAAACCTAGGATATGAGACATAGTTCATCCTAGATCCTTTCTGTAACTTGGTCACAAGATCACTGTAAATGATCTCTCCAATGTCGACATTCACCCCTGTCATCAAAGCATATGCCATCAACATCTGAACAGAATTAATCTGCTCAGTGGAAGATTGGTTCCCGCCGAGAACCTGAATCACAAAAGTGAAAAGGATTCTCCAAGCCACAGGAAATGAGTTTTTAGTGACAGGGGTCTTGTCCAGGTAGGTGGGGTCCAAAACAATTTTAGCCAATTCTCTTTTTACAATTTTTGGTTCAGGGAGGCCACCATAGACTCCATTGTTGTAGTCTAGCCCAGTGGATGAGCAAAAAGTTTTGAAATCAAGAGTTAGTTTTCTTTTCCCATTCAAAACCGTAAAGTTGATGACAAACTCCCTGAGGGGTCTGGCTACGTTGTCATCAGTGGAGGGTGTCGGGTCAAAGGCCACAGCAGTTGACCAAAACTCCTTGAGGAGGTTTTGGTACTGAAACCAGGGTGTTTGGGTAAAAGCCTTTTTCAAGGGACAGTTGAATAAAAACTTCATAATTGGTCTGTAGGCAGGGACATTTTGTGGGTATTCAAAATTGCCTACAACATTGTTTGTTTTGAATTTGACATCATTTAGTGTCAAACTACCCCATTGTGGAGCAAAAATGATTTCTTGGTTAGTTGCCATTTTGATTTTTGAAAGTGGAGTTTTTTTTTTGAGAAAAAGAATGGCAACAGATGAGATGACCAAGAGTTTGTTTGATAATCAAGTTTGAAAACACACAAATTTAACAAAGCTTTGCAAGAAAGGATTTTTGCAGAGTTTGGTTAAGAAAAATGTTTGTGTGTGATTTATTTTGATTTTGGAATGGGGTATTTATAGGGAGATGGTTAGGGTTGGGGATGTCAAAAGTTTTATAGTTTTATTGAAAACTGTAATTTATAACAGTTTTGACGTCCGCATTTAAAACCATCCCATTACCCGGGTATTTCGCAACTGTCGAGGTGAACAGTATGCGTCTCTGCAAAAGACACTTTTGCAGCCACAAAAAAATATCATAGGATATTATTTGTGAGGGTAAGCAATTAATGCTTAGTGGGATGTATAGGTAAAAGTGGGGGCCCAAGTCATGGATGACAGAAAGGTAAACGACATATATTCTTGAATTTAATATATGTTCAGTTACCAACCTAGGACATTTACTAACTAAATACTTAGAGCATTTAGTTTTGTATTGAATGTCTTTGGGCCCTGAATGATTTTGCATTCAATGTGGTTTTGTTCAGTGAGTGAGATCCTTTTGTCAGGACTCACTGAGGGTTGGATAGACATTCACTTGTTCAGTGAGGTGACATGGTTACTCAGTGGATAAATATTCAATATCCAACATTCCCAATTCAGCTTTCAGTCTGGTGAAAGTTGGTTCATCCAAAGGTTTGGTAAATATATCAGCTAACTGATATTCAGTGGGAATGAAGTGTAACTCAATGTCACCTTTTAAGATATGATCTCTGATGAAATGATATCTTATGTCTATGTGTTTAGTTCTTTGATGAAGAACTGGGTTGTTTGATATAGCTATTGCACTTGTGTTGTCACAGAAGATGGGAACCATTTTGTACTGAATGTTGTAGTCACTGAGTTGACTTTTCATCCATAACACATTTGCACAGCAGCTTGCTACAGCAACATATTCAGCCTCTGCTGAGGACATAGCAACTGATTGTTGCTTCTTAGCACTCCAACAGACAAGTTTCCCACCAAGAAATTGACAAGAGCCTGAGGTGCTTTTTCTGTCCATGTTGCAACCAGCATAATCTGAGTCTGAGTACCTTTTGAGATCAAAGCCTGAGCATTTGGGATAGTATAATCCAAGGTTAGCAGTCCCTTTCAGGTACCTAAGAATCCTTTTAACCGCAGTTAAATGGGTTTCAATAGGATCTGCTTGGTATCTGGCAGACAAGCATACTGAAAATTGGATGTCAGGCCTTGAGGCTAGGAGGTACATCAGTGATCCAATCATTCCTCTGTAAAGAGTTTGATTAACTGGTTTACCAGTGAGGTNGATAGTATAATCCAAGGTTAGCAGTCCCTTTCAGGTACCTAAGAATCCTTTTAACCGCAGTTAAATGGGTTTCTTTAGGATCTGCTTGGTATCTGGCACACAAGCATACTGAAAATTGGATGTTAGGCCTTGAGGCTAGGAGGTACATCAGTGATCCAATCATTCCTCTGTAAAGAGTTTGATTAACTGGTTTACCAGTGAGATCAGGAACATCAGTGATCCAATCATTCCTCTGTAAAGAGTTTGATTAACTGGTTTACCAGTGAGATCAGGACCCAAATTGTTGGGTGGAACCATGGGGGTTTTGACTGAAGCACAGTCACTGAGATCATATTTCTTCAGTAACCCTTTGGTGTATTTTTCTTGACTGATGGATATACCTTTATCAGTCTGTTTGATTTGAAGTCCAAGGAAGTAAGTGAGTTCACCCATCATGCTCATTTCAAACAGAGTTGTCATCAGTTTCTCAAATTGCTTGCACAGTTTGTAATTGGTTGAGCCAAAGATGATGTCATCAACATACACTTGGACAAGAATCACATCATCATTTGTCCTATAGACGAAAAGAGTGTTGTCTATTTTACCTCTGACAAATTTATTTTTGATGAGGAAGGCTGAGAGTGTTTCATACCATGCTCTTGGAGCTTGCTTCAGTCCATAAAGGGCTTTGTTAAGCTTGCATACATGGTTGGGAAATTCACTGCTCTCAAAGCCTGGGGGTTGCTGAACATAAACATCTTCTTTAAGTTTACCATTTAAGAATGCACTTTGACATCCATTTGATAAACTTTGAAGTTCATGTAGGTTGCATAGGCTAAGAAGATCCTGATAGCCTCCATTCTTGCAACAGGAGCAAAGGTTTATTCAAAGTCAATTCCTTCTTGTTGATTGTAGCCTTGAGCAACCAGTCTAGCCTTATTTTTTATGGGAGTGCCATTTTCATCTGTCTTGATCTTGAAGATCCATTTCATTCCTATGACATAAACACCTTCTGGACATTCTACTAGAGACATGACATCATTTTTGTCAAATTGTTCAAGTTCTTCATGACAAGCCTGAGCCCAGCTTGGATGTTTCAGGGCTTCCTTGACGTTTTTGGGAAGAATGTCTGAGACAAAATCAGCAAACAGACATTCATTTGCTGAGGCTGCTTTGAGCTTTGCGGCCATGCTTCTTGTGAGCATTCCTTCTGTGGGTTCACCAATAATATTCACAAGTTTAATGGTTTTGGATTTAGTCCAGCTATCCTGAGGTCTAGGATAAGAATTTGAACTTGTGGATGCTTGAGTTATTGGTGGGGTAGGTGTTGGATCAGTCTCAGTAACATGGGTCTCCATGAGAACAGCATCATTGATTGGGTTTTGTTCTTGGTTAGCTTCNCACAATCAGCAAACAGACATTCATTTGCTGAGGCTGCTTTGAGCTTTGCAGCCATGCTTCTTGTGAGCATTCCTTCTGTGGGTTCACCAATAATATTCACAAGTTCAATGGTTTTGGATTTAGTCCAGCTATCCTGAGGTCTAGGATAAGAATTTGAACTTGTGGATGCTTGAGTTATTGGTGGGGTAGGTGTTTGATCAGTCTCAGGAACATGGGTCTCCATGAGAACAGCATCATTGATTGGGTTTTGTTCTTGGTTAGCTTCTTCAGGGAGAGCTGATTCAGACTCTCTGTTTTGAGCTTCAACAAACTCAGTGATGGATGGTTGAGGTAAGTCATAAGGGAGTATATAGTAGGAGATGTCAGCATTTGATTGATACTGAGTGGAAGGGTTATCAGGTAGATGTTCATCAGGAGGGTATCTAGATGAGTCATCAATTCCAATTTCTTCCACTGATGAATTGGGGTATCTGATTGCTTCAGAACTCTCATCAAATGTGACATGGTAAGTCTCCTCTATTTTTTGTCTCCTAGTGTTAAACACCCTGAAGGCCTTAGAGGTAAGGGAATACCCTAGGAAGTATCCATCATCAGCTTTGGCATCAAATTTCCCAAGATGATCCTTGTGATTATGAATAAACACAGGACATCCAAAGACATGAAAGTAGCTGATGTTGGGAATTCTACCTCTAAGCAACTCATATGGAGTTTTGCTATGTCTCTTTACTATAATGGATCTGTTTTGAGTAAAACATGCTGTTTTAACAGCTTCAGTCCAAAAATGTTTGGACAGTGCAGATCCATTAAGCATTGTTCTAGCAGCTTCTATGAGTGTTCTGTTTCTTCTTTCTGCAACTCCATTTTGTTCAGGAGTGTATGGAGAAGAAAAGTTTTGGGCAATGCCCTTCTCATCACAAAAGCTCTCTAAGTCATGGTTTTTGAACTCAGTTCCATTGTCAGTCCTAATTTGTTTGACTTTGATGTCATTCTGATTTTCTATGTTTCTGACAAAGGACATGATAGTTTCAGCAGCCTGACTCTTTTTGATCAGGAAGTATACCCAAGTGTATCTTGAGTATTCATCAACTATGACTAGAGTGTACTTCTCATGTTGAATGGACATTGGACTGACAGGTCCAAAAAGGTCCATGTGAAGAAGATGTAAGCAGCTTTTGATAGAGAAATTTTGTTTGGTTTTAAAGGAAGCTCTNCAAAATTAAGCTTATCATCTAAATGGGAGAGTCTCTTATGCCATAGCCAGTTGAGTGTTTCAGTGGCTTTAGCAAAGAGACATGTCCCATTCTTTGTCACTGATGACATATCCAAAACATAAACATCCTGTCTTCTTGGTGCAACAAGAACAATTTCTTTGTTTGCATTGAAGATAGTACCTTGCCTGTAGTCAAACTGTACAATGTATCTTGCATCACACAGTTGACTAACACTGATGAGGTTGTATTTTAGGCCATTGACATATGCTATCCTAGTAAAAACTATTCCACTACAGTTGACAGAACCATAACCTTCAGTGAGACATGATGAGTTATCAGCAAATACCACCTTGGGTCCTGGTTCTTCTACATATTTGTGCAGATACTCTTTTACACCAGTCATGCTTCTTGAGCATCCACTGTCCAGATGCCAAACTGGTTCTTTGGTATGTTTCTGCACAAATAGTAGAGTGGGTTAGTTTCTCTTGGTGCCCCATTTCCTTGTGGGTTTGGTCTTGTTGGCCTTCTTGAACTGGGATAATGATCCATGTTCAGTAGTGGAGTGGACAAAACTACCACACAGGTTACATTGGGAAGTTGTAGATGAATGAGAGGACTGTGTGATGGACTTAACCTTTGTTCTTCTAGCCTGAATGATTTTATCATGTTCAGCTGTTTCATGTGTTGAGTCACCACACATGTCACAGCAAGGATTCATAAGACAATCATCTGAGAGGTGATCATTGAATCCACAGTGTATGCAAGGAGTGAAAGGCTTTGCCTTAAATTGTTTAGACCCAGAAGCATACTTGAAGGCATGAGCCTTATACTGTGCTGTGTTCCTCAGTGAGGATGTGTACACCTGATGATCTGAAGTTCTGTGATCTTCCTTTTGGCAGATCATACAGAAGAGTATTCTGTAACAGTCATCAGTGCAGTGATTTGTGTAGTGACACAGTTCACATTTCAGGACAGGCTTGGCTGAGATAGGTTTGGATTCCTTAGTCTTGGAGGAAGAGGTTTTAACTTCCTTTCCCTTTGAGGAAGCTGAAGTGAGTTCCTTAGCTTTTGCTTTGGAAGGTCTTTCAGAAGATTCAATCTTCTCACTTAGCTTCCTGACAAGCTCAGCCAACTGATCAATTTTTGATTCAGGGCTGTCAGGTGTTGATATAGTGTGAACTGATGGTGATGAATTGCTCACTGAAGTATTGACTTCTGGTGTTGGTCTTTTCAGGATGGTTTTTACCAATCCAGGATTCTCTCTGGGAGAATGTGGTGAAAAGACCAATGGAGCTAGGTCAGAGTTAGGAGCAGCTCCCTGAAGGGATTTCAGTGGTGGTAGGACAGGGGCTGGAGTCTGAGTATCTGATTCATCAATGGATTCAGTACCGCTGGGTTCATCAGTGACACCAAGCAATTCTTTGATTGCTTGACTTTCAGGAAGTAGAATTCTCCCAGTGTCAAAGTTAGGCAATTTGGTTTCAGTGCCTAATCTATCAACCCAGTCAGATGATTTAGGTTTTAGCTCAGTTTTTGACAGTAAGCCAGCCGATATGAAAGCAATTTCCTTAAGACCTTCACTAGGGTTTTCAGTGAGATGGTCTTCTCCTAAGATTTTCTTTTTGGAGTTAGGAACTAGACTGACTGAGTCAAAGACTCTGGGGTTTTTCTCAGTCCAGCTTGCAATAACTGCCTTCTCTTTCTTAAGTTCTTCCTGAAGAGCCTGATTTTGTTTTAAAATCTCAGAGTTTTGGATTTGAAGTGTGACTGCCTCTAACTTAGCTTGTTTGAGAGTTAAAAGTTCATCTCT
Source organism: Artemisia annua (assembly GCA_014162995.1). NCBI lineage: Eukaryota > Viridiplantae > Streptophyta > Magnoliopsida > Asterales > Asteraceae > Artemisia > Artemisia annua. The sequence continues at coordinate 22,472 of LBNU01012967.1, read as the reverse complement.
ACACTTATTTAATTCAATACTCATATTATTAAATTTTGAAAACAGATTCATTCTTTGCTCTTCAACAAACTTAAGATCTACATTGATATAATTCATGTAGGACTGCCAGTCTGAATTATCATCCATAGAAAGTAATATGTTTACCTTTCTCATAGTGATGTTGACCCATTCTCCATTTCTGGCATGATTTTTACCAACAGCCAGCTTGTCATCATCTGCAAGTGCCATCAGTGCACTAACCTTCACTTCTTCTTCATCAGATGAGACATCTTCTTCATCCCAGTCAAAAGCTTCAGCAACTAGAACTTTGTTCTTTGGTTGCACTGGTTTTGGTGTTGAAGCTTGAGGTACTGAAGGAGTTGTCTCAAGGAGAGCAAGTTTTGCCTTGGCTTTCCTATATTTTGCTTCATAGTCAATGGGTTTGTTTTGAAAACTTTGATTTGACTGAAGCAGTTTTGGTTGGAACTTGTATGTTCCTGATGAAGACGGGGTTCCTGAAAAAAGTAATTTTCTTAGAATTTTCTTTTACTGTTTAGTATTTATTAGATTTAATATAAGTTAACTTAGTAATTAATTAAAACTGTTAAAGTAATTAATTCTGTAAAAATTTGTTAAACAGTAGCTAGTTTTTATAATTTTCCTAGGTTCTACATAATATTTAGTATTTTTAGTAATTTTTCTAGAATTTTTACTTTTTATTTAGTAATTATTAGATTTAAGTTTATTTAAAACAGTTTAATTAGAAAAACCAAAAAGAAATTAGAATAGTTGTTTATAATTAATATAATTTTCATTTTTATAATTTTTCTATCTTTTTCACATTAATTAGAATCTGCAAAAATTAATTTTGTAATTTTACTTTTTCATTTTCTAATTTTTTCCTTTTAAATAGTTTAAATAGATTTTAAATATTAATTAGGTTTTTAATTTATAAAAAATCCACAAAAAGACAAAAATATTTATTTTTAATTTTTATAAGTATTTTAAGTCATTTTAGGTTTTTAGAAAATAATTTTGTAATTTTCTAAGTTAAGATTGTAATTAAAATATTGTTAGGTTTAATATAAATAGTTTTTAAGTTAATTAAAATAGTTTAAATTAAATAATTAATATTAAATTAGTATAATATTATTAAAATATTTTCTTTTTAGATTTTAATTTTCTTTAATATTAAAAGTTTCAAAATTTTCATTTTTTAACCCCAAAGTTTGGAACTTGTCAATTTTAGTCCCTGTAATTTGGAAATTGGCAATTTTAGTCCTTGTACTTTACTTAATTGCATTTTGTGTTATAAATTTGTTATATCTGTAATTGTGAATTCTCATTTTCATTTGCAAGCAATCAGTAGTGTAATAACCAATCATAATCTTTATCTGGTTACTATCCCCAATCACTCATTCCTTATACGTTTTCCAAAACACAATTTCAGCCTCGTTGGGACTTTAACGACCCGGGGAAACACTATACTCTCCAGGATTTCATTGCATTGTGCTCTAGACTTTCAGGGTTTATTTGTTACGGTTAGTCATTCACAAGTGGCTAGCTTGTGTGACAATACCTGTTGGTTCTGAGCCCGATCAGATACTTTGTTGGATCAACCACGACATATTGACAAGGTGATGCAAAGAGAAACTAAAGATCAAATTGAGAAAAACAGACTGAGGGTGAAAACATCGATAGATATTGTTCGTTTTCTTTCGTTTCAAGGGATCGCTTTTCGAGGTCATGATGAGAGGGTTGATTCACGTAATCGGGGCAACTTCCTTGAGTTACTTAAGTATACAGCTTCATACAACAAGGAAGTTGAAAACTGTGTCGGAGAAAAAGCTCCAAAAAATGCAAAGTACACTTCTCCTGATATTCAAAAAGAGATTTTGGCCCTAATTGCTGAGAAAGTGCGAAAAAAGATAGTTCAAGATATCGGAGATTCTAAATTTTGTATAATTGTGGATGAGTCAAGTGATGAAAGTAAGAAAGAACAAATGGCCATTTGTTGATCCCTTCACACTTATAGAATTAAGTATAAGGATTAATCTACAAGTGTTCCATGCATAATAATGTAATTAAAAGATTAATAAAGCATAAAACTCAAAGTTAAGTTTTCAACGTTTAATTCTAGCTTTATTAAGAATTATTACCTCTTTGTATGCGGAAACTACAAAGAGAATTGAATGACAAGTATTTGTGTATGATCTCCTCACTAAACTTAAGCTATGCTTAAGTAACTACTTTGGTACGCTAAGCTATCTTAGGTACAAGTGTTGTTTGGAGGAGAAAAGAGGTTTGTGAAAGTCTCAGCTTTTAGTGCACAAANGCTCTGATACCACTTGTTGAACCCTTCACACTTATAGAATTAAGTATAAGGATTAATCTACAAGTGTTCCATGCATAATAATGTAATTAAAAGATTAATAAAGCATAAAACTCAAAGTTAAGTTTTCAACGTTTAATTCTAGCTTTATTAAGAATTATTACCTCTTTGTATGCGGAAACTACAAAGAGGATTGAATGACAAGTATTTGTGTATGATCTCCTCACTAAACTTAAGCTATGCTTAAGTAACTACATTGGTACGCTAAGCTATCTTAGGTACAAGTGTTGTTTGGAGGAGAAAAGAGGTTTGTGAAAGTCTCAGCTTTTAGTGCACAAACTTGTAACCTTTTCTCCTCTTCATCCTAGTATTTATATACAAGTAAGGTATACTACTTTGTACAAAGGATAAAAGACTACTTGGGAGAATACTAAGACTCAGTGGATAATGCATTGCATGAATGAAGCTATTATCCACTGAACAAGAGACATACTAGGAATAAAATCTTCTATAGATTTTCTTCCTAGTGTACAGAACCCACATTTGGGTTAAAAGACAAAAGGCACTTTTAGGCACAGCCTGGCTTTTTACCATTTAGGGAAAGTTTGANACAAAGGATAAAAGACTACTTGGGAGAATACTAAGACTCAGTGGATAATGCATTGCATGAATGAAGCTATTATCCACTGAACAAGAGACATACTAGGAATAAAATCTTCTATAGATTTTCTTCCTAGTGTATAGAACCCACTTTTGGGTTAAAAGACAAAAGGCACTTTTAGGGACAGCCTGGCTTTTTACCATTTAGGGAAAGTTTGACATTTCAAACTTTCCCGCTCTGTCCCGCCTTTACTTCAGTCTTCAGTATCTAGTTCTTCAGTCTTCAGTATTTGAGTCTTCAGTCTGATGAGGAGGAGATGAGGGACTCAGTGAGTTATTGTCATCACTCGCTGAGTCCATTACCTTCTTCTTTGTCTCAGGCCTTATTCACTGAGTTCCGCCTCACTGAATAGGTGAACCTTTCTTCATAGGATCATCCTGAGTATCTTGAAGGTAACTCACTGAACGACTATTCGATTAGTGACTTGATTGTGTTAAAGGATATGAAAACACTTAGGATTATTTCTATTCAAATCCTAGTAAGGGGAACTTGGGTACTGAATGGACCCAACACGTAGTGCGTGTTGCAATCCACGCGCATCAAGTTTTTGACGCCGCTGCCGGGGAATAGTTATTGTTTAGGTTAATCTTTATTCTTAGATAGGTCTACTCACTAGACTCCTTTCTAGTGAGATTTTGTTTTATTTTTCTAGGATCCCTTTAGTCTATCTCATTCTTCGTGTTTGTGTTCGTAACCGTTACCATCCGACATCATGGAAGGTGGTAATATCCTTGATCCCAACAACCTAATTCAACCAAACCCACCTCCTAGAGCCCGCACCTTAGGAGAGTA
>LBNU01012967.1:3137-18435 GCA_014162995.1 Artemisia annua | reverse complement strand
GTCCTTTACAAGATAAGTATTAAGCTATCTAAATAGAATATACACAAGATCTATTCTATACTTATCTATACACGAATACATAAGTTATCTAATAAGCAGTGGTAACTATATGTACTAGCAGTGGTAATGAGTTTCCACTGCCAGTGCATTCTTCAGCAGTGTCTTCCACAAGCCTATCAGTGGTAACTGTTAGCTTTATTCCCAACACCCACTGTACACCCGATCCACAGCCCGCTATAGGGCGTTTATTATGTAACTATATAAGCCCTCTCCCACCAAGGGAGAGGGTTAGAACTTCTCATACTTTCAATCTAATACATTCATCTTTCTCTCACTAGAAGTCTCCCATCTCTCTTTCTCACTCTAGTTCTTTCTAACATAATTCGAACCAAACAACTACACCATATGTGTTTATGATTTTGAGTATCCTACAGGCTAAGGTGTATATATTTTTTTCTTTTTATAGTGGATGTAAGAAATGAATAGATTGGCTCAGTACGTTGTTCTAATGGTATCTAGCACTAAAGATAAGTGCTACAAAAGGTTTTTATATTGGAAATTAGATAATCGATGTGATTACTAATATATATTTATTGAATGGCTATTTTGGTGTAAATCCTAATTTTTGCCTCTTTATCATTTAAAATCACTTATATCACACGAATGTGATCTTACAACGGTCTCGTAAAGATTTTAAGCACAAGTTTTAGAATAAATAAAACATCAGCACACTCATAAACAAAGAAACAAGCCAATAATAAGGGCATAAGGCTGAAAATTCCTCACATTTAAGTGGTAATGGTTATGAATATGCTAGCACGTTATCAATTCCGAGTCAAATTAGCTTAAATGACTTAACTCGATTATTTTTCCAAAATTATATAGTAAGCACGGCGTACTAAGTATCTAAACCGTCGCACATTTTGGTAAAAATCTATTTTCTCTTAAATCATTCCAATTTATCTCACCCCATACTTATTATGAACATTGTCCTCAATGTGACAGAATATAAATAAAATAGAAAAATGGGAATGAGTTACTTTACTATAGGACGAATTCAGCAAAATTATACGAAGCAAAATGTAGCCTTCGTACTAAATTCGAACCTACACATATCCATAAACAAAAACAAAACTTGCAAACAATATAAACAAAAGATTAGATAGATTATTATTATATTATAGTACTAGTTATGCAAATTATTTGCATATAGTTATATAGATAGATAGATATTGTCTTTGTTCTTCTTTTCCCCCCGATACCATTGTTTTAGTTCTCCCACATTACCATCACAAATTGTTTGTATGTGTAGGATATCTATTAAGTCACAAACATCATAAGGAACATAGTTTGGTTCGTTGGTTTAGTTTAGAGAGAGAAAGAGTTGGGAGCCTTTGTAGAGAGAGAAAGTGAAAGAACTTGTAAACTATAGAATGAAAGGTCCAACCCTTCCTCATGGGTGAGGAAGGGTATTTATACTTAAAATGGATGAATGCCTCTACTAGGCTGTGGAGTGAGCTGACAGAGGGTAAAAGACCCGACTCGACACCATGAATACTAACTAACACTAAACTACGTTTATACTAGAATATTAAATAATACGAGCTACATGACACTTAACAATACTTGGGGTGACCGAATCTTCAATAAGAAAAACATATTCCTAACAATCTCCCCCTAAGGGAGGTCACCCCAGAAATTAAACCTTGAATTCCAGCATTTAGATCTTTGTCAAAATCTTTGTAGCTCGCAGTTGTTAATTCTTCAGTGTAAAGAACTTTGTGCTTTTAGCAGCGGACTCGTGATGACTTGTTTGATGTGTGGGATGATCTTTGACATTGCTTCATGTTCATCATCCAAATTCATACATTCAAGTCATCTTCGAGTAGACATGTCTCTATGTGATGATGTGACTATCTTTGAGTTGTCATGCTCACACTTTTCTGGATCATGATCTTCTGCATTAGTGTTGTGGAAGCATAGTTGAAGCCATTCCATGATCATGATTTCTTTGAATTTTGATGTTGAAGTGTGAGCATGAGGTGATGATTCGGCATCTTTTCTGCAATCAACTACAGCCGCCAAATATTCCTGCATAAGACAGTTAGCAATAAAACGTCTGGTACTTACAGGTTCGGAATTAGAGATCGTCAACAGCATAGTGTAAAGACTCATTCTAATCCTTACCAAGGCCGTTCCCAAACCGGATACCCCGAGAGGGCTTACAAGATCTGCCTGAGTAGATCAACGATTGGGTGAGTCACTGGAGATCACCCCACGACTGTAGACTGTATTGAAACCGCCATGATCACTAAGCGTAACCCACAAGGGATAACCGAAGTGACCTGCTTTTAGGGCTGTTTGATGTGAACCCTGGAAGGAATTTCCACTCAATCCCCGGGAAATACATATGTATATTCTCTTATAAGTGTTCTTGGCAGATTGCTAAGATCTGCGTAGGACTCAAAATATTACAGTTGGTGTCCTTAATGTTGAACAACCAGTGTAGAAGTATCAAGTGTTCCTATGAGATCTTTTGATGCATCTCATGGCTCTAAACTCGATAAGTGGTGAGCGAACAGTTTTACGATCCCCTTCAGCATGAAACCGATCAACGTAGAATTGTTGTTTCCTAAACCACCAGTGAGAAATTCCCAGTGCAGCAGCAACATTATACTCACATTCTTTTGTAACCCACATTCCATCCGGGACTAGTTGTTCCAACCCAATATCCAGGTAGCGTGCAGCTTTCATCTTGGTGATAGACAGGGCATGATTACACTTCTGGCTACCGAATTTGAGAAGCTCAAGATCTTTGTTGAAGAAGAACTCGGCCTGGATTGTCACATGACCTGGGGATCCACCGAAAGGCAGGGGTTTGCTGATGTTGTTGTTAGTGATCCCTTCATCAACTTGTTCGTTGAACATCTTGTGGCACTCCTCCATCTGATATTGAAGGTGCGTGACATCGGAGTGAAACACTTTGACTATGTTGTATACTGGTCCTTCCAGATCCTTTTGTGTGAGTTCCTTTATTCCTCTCTTGTCACAAAACCACTTGATGAACGTACCCATATCCCCTGTTTGTGAAAGTAGTGAGTCTTCCGCAGGAGGTTTGAAGCTGTTTATGATGGCTGTGACCCAGTTGTTGTCGGTAACCACTTGATCGGAGGGAGCTATCGACCAGGTTGGTTCCGGTGTAGACGGTCTGTTTACATAGGGTTTCAAGCAAGCCATCACTTCTTCCTTGGTGAGAGCTACAAAGGGAGCATCATCAAGATCGCTTCGGGTGAGAGATTGCCACCAACGCTCCTTCTGTGTAACGTGACATGTGGATGCGTCATCATCATCTTCATCTGACGATCCCTCGGGATTGGCAACAATAGACTCTTCGTTAACAAGATGATCTTCTTGGATTAGTGAGTCTGTGGTAGCAGTGCCGGTGTCAACGGTAGTCCATGCAGCAAATGAGATGGGATTAGCTTGTTCAGATGAAGTTGTCTTGTCAGATTTCTTTGTATGTTGCTTCTGAGATGAAGATGATGGAGGTGGTGGCATTGATTGTGAGACTCCACCTCTTTGTTGTTTTGACTTTCCAACAATCCCTGATGATCCTGGAGGCGGAGGTGGTGGAGGTTGATTTGATGGAGACTTTGAGGGATGTTCTGAATCACTGCGATGTTTCCTTTTTCTTCTTAGCTCCTTTTCCATATATTTGTTGTGTTGTTCTGCTGCATCTTGTTGCAGTGATGCTTCTAAGGCCTCATAAAGCCTGACATGTGCCTCGTGCCCACTGTACTGATTGCTTTGAAACATGCGTTCTTGTAGAATCACCTTCATGTCAGTTGTAGGCAAGTCTCTAAAGCGTGCTCTTAGGGGAGCTTTCATAGCAAAACTTACAGTTTCATTAACTTGATCTGAAATAGCTTGAGTGACTTGTTGTAGAATGTTGAGGTTCTCAATTTTCCAGAGTCTGTTATCAAGATTCTGGAGGGTTTGATGTAAGTTAAGTTGTAGTACACCTCTTATTTCCTTATCATGGTTTAACAATCTCTCATTAATCGTCAAGTTGTCGTTGACAATATCCGCTGTAATTTGGCGAACACCGTCAACTTGAGTCGCAAGGCTTGCAATGGTGGTCGTAGGAGTTGACGTCGTTGAAGTAGTGACTATGGCTTGTGTGGTGATTGTTGGTGTGTGACCCGTAGTTGTTGTTGTGGCTGTAGGAGTTGGAGTCGGCATTGTCATGGTGGGAGTGGTAGATGTGTCTTGTTGAACAGGGACGTCGACCATGGAGATAGCTTCTTCATGCTCTTCAGTCTCACTGGGCTTGTCTACCAAGAATTGGTCACCATATGTTTCCAGATTTTTGAAAGACACGAGAGTACCTGTTGAGCTATCTGGTTCCACTGGGAGCTTTTTATCATCAGATTTGAGCTTGAGATTGTCTTCCACATCAGGGTAAACAGTGGACACATACTCAGCGTGAAGGGTGTCTAATGGTGACTCCGTTACTCCTTCAAGTTCTTGAGGCGGCTTCTCGCTGGTGCCTTCCGTTGATGTTATGTTTGAGTCTTTCTCTTTTAATGTCAGGTTGGCTTCAGATTCTAACTCACTAGACTCAGCCTGCTGTTCCAGACTTGGTGAGGGAAACACATTCTTGTCAGGAGAGACATTGGTTGTTGACGGCTCTGGTGATCTCCTTTTGTAGATGAACTGTGAAGTTTTTGATTTGGAATCTGGTGAGGAAATCTTCAACAGTGTTAGAGCTGCTAGTTCATCTGTTGCAACTTCTTTACCCTTGCCCTCAACATGCTATAATTGTTGCATCTTGCCCGAGTCAGGCTCATTGATGCTCACTCCTTTGACTGGATGACCCGGTGGCTTTCCTGTATCAACCAAACTCTCTTGTACAGCCTGTTGTACCATCATCTCTTCAACATTCAGAGTATCTTCTGGTTCGGGACTAACATCACTTGAAGTTTCCTTTGATTATAAGAAAGAGTGGGACAGCGGTTAGAGAGAGAAGCGTGAGAGGTGTATTTAGATAAACAGAGAATGAAAAAAAAAAGTGATCTATGAGCTAACCGCTGCCAAGGTATAGCCTCTAATTATCCACTTACACCATTTGGCAAAACTAACCCCTAAACTTTCTAAATGGTTCATCTTACACTTGTTTGGCAAAACTAACCCTTATACTAATTATCCACTTACACCATTTGGCAAAACTAACCCCTAAACTTTCTAAATGGTTCATCTTACACTTGTTTGGCAAAACTAACCCTTATACTTCCTATATGCTAAGTTAACAGATTGGTTATGTTAACCCTTACACTACTTATGAGCCAAGTATAAACACAAGCATAGCACAATCACAGCATAAGCCACAAAACAGACAAAGAGCACAAACACAACACACAAACATAATAGCACACAAACTCTCCCCCTCAATCAATGACCTGATAAGTAATCAGGGAACATTGATTGAAAATATGGAGGCACATGATTTAAACAAGGCTCGGATGTAAAGTAATCCGTAAGGAAATAATTCATATAACACATGTTGCCATTTGAAGAAGTGACATTTCTAATATCCTAAGTGTTATCAATGCCAGACAGAACATGCCACAAAAGAAAGTGTAACTAAATTATTACTAACCGGGAACAGAAAAAAATAACATTATTCTATATGATATGAAATATGTACAAGGATACAGGGAGAATGGACATGGTTGCTCATTCTTTGCATAACAGTGGAGCCAGAGTCCTGATATGAGATAATCAGGAGTCATGAAGAGGACTCATCAAGTATGAGGGGTCTGATCTCCAAATTTAGGAGAATTCAGTGACTTAGGTAGCCATACTTGGTATCTCTTAGTGTCGACACAAAATGACGAACCTGCACTTGGGTTAGAAATACATGCATTTCCATAATGAAAGTGTGTATCTTTACATGGGTTAATCAAGCATTCATGTCGACCATGACGTAATTTAAACTTAGGCCCATAATCACTTGACCATTTGTGCTTGTTCATACTAAATAGTCTCCCAGTTGGTACCCACTTAAAAGAGGGTCTCACCCAGTGGGGTTTCACACAATCTGAGAACCATTTATTATCTTCCTGTTTGGGATTATGTTTAATTGTCACAACAGATTTGATAGCATGTCTGGCCCTAGTGGCTTGCATGTTAGACACATATGATTCAACAACTATTGTATTTGGATGATTTTTGACATTTTGTTGGGCAGATTTACACTGTAAAGTGACTGGCTTTAACAAAACATTTTTCGCTTCAACTTGGGAGACCAACCGAGTTTTAGATGATTTTGGACGTTCAGACCTGAAGGCAGTAAGTTGTCTAACCACTGATTGGTTTCTGTATGAGTGAACTGGTTTCCCTAAGATTGAAGGTTTTGTAAACTGAGTGTTCACACTGTTCCCTGTTGCTTTTCTAATCTTGTTTTTTAATGCTGCTACTGTGAACCCCATTTTATGAAGCTGAGTTTTGAGATCAGTATTTTGGGCAGTCAAAGAGGTTGTTAGTTCTATTGACTTAGTTCTCGTTTCTTTGATTGATTCATTCAGGTTTTTACACTGCTTTTTTAAAGACTCATTTTTTAAAAGTAATTCAGCCACATTAAGTTCCAATTCAACATTTCTTGTTGCAATATCATCACTGTCATGTTTAGCCTTAACTTCACTACACATAGCACACATCTCCGTACTACGGTTTTTCAGGTTGATGATTGTTAAGTTCTTTGCATCTAGCTGAGCTTTCAAATCATTAATCATAAAGAATTCACAGAAATCAGGAAGTTCCAGATTTTTTCATGGTTGGTTGGTTTGAAAACTTTCTTCCTTTTGTTGCATTGCGATTTCAAATGAAATACAATGTTTTTCAAGTTGTAAAAATCTGTTTGAAAGTTCATTAAACACTTCTTTATCAACCATATCATTTGATTTGAACGACTCAGCTGTAGACAAATAACTTGACTCATCATCACATTCAGACAGCATATTAGGATGTTCAGTTAGGTGTACCTCAACACATGACACTTGTTCTTTTACTGGCCTGAAATCTTCATCCATTTCATGTGTAATCAGAGTCACAGAATTGCTGGTAGTGTCAAGCTTATCAGTCTCTGATCCTTTGCAAATCATGACCACTGACCCAACATCCGATACCTTACCCGAATCACCAATATCATCACATGATTGCACCTAACATGTATCCACCTTGTCATCGTGCATGAGTTTGTGTTGTGCACTTACCTCGATATACTCCTTAACATTACCCAGGAGTTGAAGTAATGTACCTCTGAACATGTCAACCTCGATTCCCGTGTGATCAGCAAAACACTGTTTCGTCATCTGACTATCGTAGTCGTAGTCCATATTGAATTTCGAGTCAATGAACACTTGGAGTTGTTTGTTGATCACACAAAGAGCAGCCATGGATCCAATTTTGGAAGATTCTCCTTGATCAAGTTGATGTTGTAGTTGATCTAAGTTAAGAATCCTTGTGTCGGTGAAAGTCTGAACATCTTGACCAAAGAGTGTTGCAAATGCACGTTCGAATCCCATCATGAATCCAGTTCCCTCTAAAAGTACCGAGAGGTGTGAATGAAGTTGTCGAAAACATTCTATGCATCTTTCATTTGCAGTGTGAAACAATTATTGTGGCTGATGAAGCTCTTTCTCTTGAGAAATTAAGCCTGAAGGTTCCATTTCAGAGTTCTCATGCTCAAACTGGTTCATTTGATGTATAGGGTTCAAGATCGTATGTTCATCGATTACTTCGTACAGTTTGAGAATCTCGGATATAACCAGATCTGAATTAGTTGACATGATATAAGTGTGTGCAGGATCTTGCAACTCTTGAGACTCAAACCGAGAAATCAATTCTTTCCCGGGATTTTACTAAAGTCAATAGAGGAAATCGAAAGATGAAATGTGTGGATTAAACTTAGACTGAGAACTTAGATGAGTCACAATTCGTACTAGGTGTCAAGTCGCGACAAGTCAAGTGACAATATATCTAATCGTGATAAGTCAAGTTGTAAGAGTCAACTAACAACGTCCTATCACTATCAGATAAATCGAAACGAATTAAGTTGTAACAATTCACCAAGCACAAGTCGTTAACAAATCAATAAGTTTCTCACACTCTAGTTAAACGCTACACACCACCATCCAATACATGCAAACCACTGGAAGTGAAGCAAACCGCTGAGAAAAATTAACCTCTGAAGTAAGCAAACCGCTAAAATGAGATAACCGCTGAACAGGTAAGGTAAACGCTAAAGCGGAGTAAACGCTGAAATGAGGTAACCGCTGAACAGGTAAACCGTCGGGCAGCAAACCGCTGAAAAGATAAACCCTACTCTAGTAACCGCTGACACTTAACTGCTGAACACACAAACCGCCAAAAACGTACTAACCGTTGGTCACTAACCGCCAGAATAGTCACTATCTAGCGGTTTGTCCTTTAGTCCAAAAATAGCAAATACAGCAAACCGCTAACTCAAACCGCTAGTCTGAGTGAACTAACCGCGGCCAAGAAACAACTACGAGGAGCTAACCGCTATTAAGAAAAACCAACTTAGGATCATTCAAGCACCACACTAATGATTGAAAAAGCTAAACAACCTGAGAAACTAAGAAGATATAACACCTCTAATCACAAAAGTACATCCATAACACAAAGTATATCACTAACGAGATTACCCAAGATGTTTTACCAAGAAAAACTAAACTAACTAACCAAACACTACAAGAACTTCACCAAATCCGAATTTCCAAGGCCCTAAGATGAAACCTAGGCTCTTGATACCAATTGTAGGATATCTATTAAGTCACAAACATCATAAAGAACATAGTTTGGTTCGTTGGTTTAGTTTAGAGAGAGAAAGAGTTGGGAGCCTTTGTAGAGAGAGAAAATGAAAGAACTTGTAAACTATAGAATGAAAGGTCCAACCCTTCCTCATGGGTGAGGAAGGGTATTTATACATACAATGGATGAATGCCTCTACTAGGTTGTGGAGTGAGCTGACAGAGGGTAAAAGACCCGACTCGAGACCACGAATACTAACTAACACTAAACTACGTTTATACTAGAATATTAAATACTACGAGCTACATGACACTTAACAATACTTGGGGTGACCGAATCTTCAATAAGAAAAACGTATTCCTAACAGTATGCCAACAGAGGCATATTACAGACCATCAGAATAAATTGTTTTGAAATTGTTTTTAAAATCATAACCAGACCCCGGTTGGACATCCAAGTGCACCGCACACAACATATTGTGCGGCGGTGTTACTACTGCTGCTGTTGTTGTTCTTCATGTTGTTGTTGTTGAGTGGTGGTGGTGTCTTATTCTTCTTGCCTGGAACTGGATGGTTGGTTGGTGGTGTCTTCTGGTGGTGCATTGGTGCCAAGAGAGATACCATGCTGGGTTGCTATAACATCAAACAAAGGAGCATACCTTGCCCAATTCTCCTCATTCTTCCTTCCTAGCTCCTCCAGTGCAGCCTGCCTCCTCTCAATCTCCACCAACTTCTGGTATACTTCCATCACTGTAGGTCTGCGGGGTCTTGGTGGCACCAACCTTGCAACTCCAGGCTGAGGATCCTCAGCAATCAACCTTTCATCTTTTCCAATCAACTCCCTCAAAGTAGTCTCATTTAGCTTCTTGTAGGGTGTGGGAGTGGAGTAGCTGTTCAAGTTGTCATCAGTTAACAGCCTCATCCTTCTAGCTATCTTAGTCACAAACTGCCCACAAATAATCTTACTCCCCTCCTGAGTACCCTTTCCTTTCTTCTTCATCCAAATAGCAATCACCCAAGCAACATTAGCATAACACTCATTATTCCTATCCTCAAACATGCTCATCAACCACAAATCATGCTTTTGAATTTTGTCATAACCAGTTGTCCTTTGACACAACACATATGCAATCATTTTCTGTAATACCCTCAAAACTGGGCTCCTTATACTGCTGCAAGCACTCCTGGATAACCTAAACTCATCCTCAGTACTTATTTTTTTCTCCAATACTCCTCTGCATTGAAATTACTCTCATCTCTTAGACCTTTTGAAAATAAATCTCAAAACCTTCCTCATCAAGCTCTTCAGACCTATACAATCCCAAATACCTAGCAAATTCTACCAAACTTAGCTGATGTACTCTACCTCTTAACCTGAACTTCAGAATCTTTTTGGTGCAAATATCCTCTTGACTAACATCCTCATCCATTTGATAAGTAGCAAAGAACTCTTGGCACAACTCCTTGTATACCACCTCCTGAACATTAAAAGCTCTCTTCCATGCCTCAGACACAAACAGCTCCTCATCTCCTCCAGCCTCTATCAACCTAATTTCCAACATCTCCTCAATTTCTTCTCCACATCCAAGATTGTTTAACACTGCCCAATCAACAATGCATGGTGAGTAAATGTCCTTTGTCACCGGTCTAGCCAAAACACTGTTATACTTCTTCCTATTGTCCATATTGCAACCCCTCCATTGCAGATGCTAATGATTGACCCTGCCAAGCAATAGCTCATCAACACTCACAGTAGCCCTTTTCCTTTTATTCCTAGAGGTAGAAGCTTGTACATTAGTCTCTGATTCCTGCACAAATTCCATGGACACAAGATTATTAGCTGTTAGTGCAACAATTATGGCTAAATCTCTCTCAAATTCTAATCTTCAAACATTCTGTTTTGAATTCAGGCAAAAAGTGCGGCGTACTTGACAACAAGTACGACGTACTAACTAGTTTAAAAAGTATGTACGACGGTTCAGATCTGAAAACCGGCGCACATAGCGTTCCGGGCGCGAAATATTTGATTCTAAAGCATTATGCCAACAAAACTACGTTTTCAAACTTATTCTCTAGTTTTCCTTCGCTGATTTTTAAAAACCCCTAAAAATAAGCAGTTCTTATCATAGGTTTAAGCATTTAGGCATCATTTCCATAATTCCTAACATGTTTCATCCATAAGCCTTTTTAATAACTTATCTCAATCTCTCCTAGATCAAATAAACGTTTTCAAATCCTTTTTCTTTGCAAAAATAGTGATCAAGGAAAAAACCCTAACCCTAATTCGATACAATCACACGCAAAATCCTCATTCATGGAACTAGATATTCCTAAGTGTTCCAATTATCTTCTAACTAACACATTCATCAAAATATAAAAATCTAAAACATATCACAAAAAAAGTATATTAACCCTAAAATACGAAATAAAATTGTAAAGAAATCAAACAAAAATGGACGAACATACCGAAGACATGATAATGTGGATTGATTTTATTTTCAAAGATCTTTTGTGGACAATTTTTTATCAAAGTGTAGTGGTTTCTCTTTGTAGTGTGTGTGAAATTTTTGTAAGTTATGAAAGATTTTCAAGTTATATTTATAGCCCCGCTCAGAAGTGCGGCATACTTGACCCCAAGTACGGCGTACTTGCTGCAAATTTTTCCACAGTTAACAATTTTAACTAACATGCATACGTAAAAACATTCAATCCACATATAATCAAACTTCATTATATTCATTCATTCATCAAAACATTCCTTAACTTTCCAGGATACAATGTTTTGGTACGTTTTATTCAAATGATGAAAATAACATAGAAAAGAAAAATAAAAACAAGTAAAATAAACTTAGGAGCGTATGTTGCTAATCCTATCCGTCATCCATATTTTTCAAGCTCTGAAATAACCGGGTGACATAACATCACTCAGTTTGTACTCTCCTGAAACTTTCCTTCCAGTTTTCTTAGTCTCGTAACCTCTATCAAAGGTATTTCCAAACGGATCCACAATTTTAACGTTAACATGCCACTTTCTATCTCCTTTAACTTTCACATTTCCCCCCGAATAGTTGGGTGTCCATTCATTATTGGTTATAGAAACGGGTAGCGCTCCAAGAAATCCTACCAACTTTTTCCAAACACAAACATCATGAAATGGGTTCAAATAATCTTGCTCACCAAGAGCACGATCCAAAGCATCTTCACATTCCATATAGCTTGGATAAACAGGTCCGTAGAATGGATTCCCATTCTCATCTCTTCTTGGAGAATACTTATCATCCTCCTCGTCACTATCACTTTCTTCCTCCTTCTTTTTCATTGGCACAATTTTGTAATGCCATCCAAACACACGTATCCTATCATTTCTCATGTCCATTATAGTTCCAAGAGTATACATGAAACTTATCCCAACAACCAATGGTACATCTCTATCAATGGGTACATCAAAAAGTAAGAAATTGGCAAGAATGGTGTTGGTACCAATTTGGCAAAGAACAATGAGCAAACGTCCCATGGTTTCCGCACTAGAGTGGTCTAGTAACTTCACTTTATCAATCTTAGGACTTGCTTTTCCTCTTTCCAAAAGTGCATAGATACGGTATGGCATCATGTTAATGTTTGATCCGGTGTCTACTAATGCATTATAAGTGACTTTTCCCTCCAAACGAATAGGTAAAATAAAACACCCCGGATCTACTCCTTCTTTCACGACCTTATGCTCCTTAACCACCTCTTTAACCAACTCATGCTCCTCTTCATTAGTAACCTCACCATCAAGTTTAAGCCTATCAATTAACACACTATCAAGCATCATTTTGTGTTTGTCTAAGTTTTTCAAGGTTTCAATAATAGGTCTTTTTTCATTGAGTAGTATCACTCTTTCTAGCACATCTTTCTCAAATTCTTCCCTAGTCAACTCTTTTTGTGTTTTTGCACGGTTTACGTTTAGTGATGGGCCTTCATCATCATAGGTTTTTTGTTGTTTGTTTTTGTTTCTAGAGCTTTTTCCCATGTTGCACACATAGTTTGGGAAATCACTGGAGTTTGGTGAGAGTGGTGGAAGTTCTTCAACTGAGAAATTAGCTAGCAAAGCATCTAGCTCTTCATCCTCTGAATCATACACAGGTGGTTCGGGCCAAAGGGTTATTAGGCCAAGTTGTAGGTTCACAATGGCTTTAGCTTTCCTAAGAAAATCCCTACCAAGTATCATAGTAGGTTCAACATCATCCTCTTCCGGATTCATATAAAATTCAACCACGTATATTTCTCCTTCTAAATTTACCAACAACTTCTTATCAAGCTTTTTGTCCACATTAGCTAGCTTAGTGTACTTCCATTTCTTTTCAATCACCAACTCTTGAGAAACATAGTTCTTATCACAATCCAAATCAGTAACCCCATCAAAAGCATTCACACCTTCCACATAACAAGGTGTCATGTACCTATACCAAGTGCCATCTTCCTTTTCCATTCTAAAGAAAGTGTAAGCCTTCACATCCTTTTGTTTTCCACTGTCTGATGTGTCCCAGGTGGCATCTCCATCCCAATTACCTTCACTCTCCACTTGGTCATTCTCAGCAAAAGAATTTCCCTTATCTAAGCACATACGTCCAATACTCGAGTTTGGGTCCATTTCTAACATTTGACAACAAAACATCAAGTAAACCATTAGTATGTTAGTACAATCAAAACTAAATGATATTTTGCACTCCAATAACATCAGTAAACATTCAGAAATCAAAAGGTGGATTGGTTTAATCATAATGAACAATATAAAAGTCTTCTGTGAACTTTTTGTCATAAAAGTGCGACGTACTTGTAAACAAGTGCGGCGTACTTCCTTTTTATTCTTCATATTATTTTGAAATTTCCCAGGAAAGACCGACGTACTTGAAAACAAGTGCGGCATACTTCCCCTGTTTTTAGTTTCAAATCTTTTGTAGTTTTTAGAATACCTCAGAGTTTTATTTAAACTTATAGTCCAGATTATTATTATGGATAAACAATCAAAAACAAGAAAATGTCTAATTAACCAAATAAGCAAATATTTTTGTATTTTTGATGAGTCATAACATATTAACAAATGCATCAATCCAAATACCAAAGGCACATAAAAAGCAATTCTCATGTTCTCAGCCTTGAATTTAAGCATTAAAAAGTTTTTGTTTTGGTTTGATTTTGTCTCAGTGAACATTGTGAATTTTTCCAGAAAGTACGGCGGTTTAGAAAGTAAAACCGGCGTAGTTTGAATTTTTCCAGAGAATACGACGCACAAACTTGAAAGTGCGGCGTACACTCAGTCTCAGAAAGCAAAAAATTTGATTCAGTTTGCCAGAAAACTGTACGGCTATGTTTATAAAAAGTCTCAAAACACTTAACTAACTCAATTTTATCAATGCCAATCCCCGGCAGCAGCGCCAAAAACTTTGATGTGTTTCAAAAGCTTTAAATTTATAATACTAATTTCACCAATTTCCTTAATATATAAAACACATGGGTAAAGTATAACCCCCGTTTATAGCAAAGGTTTAGGTAAGACCAGGTCGTCCCAAGAGATTGTAGAAAAGCCAAGTTAGCAATTGTGTCAAAGTAAAGTCCCTAGATTAACTTATCCAAAGACTAGTAATTTAGATTGTTTGTTTGTATGATTAAAAGCTATGTTTATTTAGGCTAAGAAACATGGAAGTAACATGTAAATGATAAGCAAGCAATCATGAACAAGATATCTAAGCAAGAGGTGACTGGTGATCACTCCTACAAATAACTATCCAACATATTAAGAAACCCTTCCGACCTATGATTCTCAATATATCAAATGCATTAAGGATGGTTCATAACAGAAGTATACATAAGCCAATTTCCTCATCAAGTTCGTTAGACATGAGATAAGACATTAAACAAGATCATGGATGGGTTGATAAACATTTTGTCGACCAATTTCTACAAGGTAAACACCAAGTTGCCATAGATAAACACCTTGAAATAATACCACAGAGATACATCAAACATTCAACAATGATCCAAGCATAATCTCATCAATTAAACTTAAGCATAGTATCAAATAGCAAGCGTACATTACATTGTAAACAACCATATAACTACATCACCCAAATAAACATAAGAACGACTACTCCATTATCGTAGTAACAAGACACATATCATTCAACACAGATTTCATAAACTTCATAATATAATTCGATGAAAATAGAAAAGTGTACCAAAGTGATTACAATGAAAGAACAAGTGGTTTCACAGAGAAAACTCTCTTGGCTCGTTCTCCTACCCTCTGTCACATTAATAGGATTACAACTTAACCTCGATATGGTGAACTTGGTATGAGTTCACCAATATCACTTTGTATACTTTCCCCTACTTCTCTTAGATGTTGCCTCTTTATTCTGGTTTCGTTCCTTTCATTTTATAGATTCCTCTTGACCTAATAAAACTCCAGAGTTCAGTAATTG
>LBNU01012963.1:2813-13113 GCA_014162995.1 Artemisia annua | reverse complement strand
AAGACACGACTCGAAATAAACTTGGACTAAAAATAAAGTTGACACAATAAAAACTAAACTCGCTATATGAAAAATAACTTGAAACTCGCTATGCTCAATAAACTACGAAACTCGCTACTCTTAATAAACTACGAAACTCGCTATCTCATTGTATCCAAACTCGCTACTATTTCTGCCAAACTCGCTACTGTCTTTTGTCATACTCGCTAGGAATTAGTTGACTTTCTAAACTCGCTATATTATATGTTGACTTTCTAAACTCGCTATATTATTCTAAGCTAATACTCGCTATTACAAAAAAACTAAACTCGCTACTAAACCCTAAAATTAACGTGACACAAATTTCATAAAAATAAATAAATAAGACTTATAAAAACTTGATAAATAAAACGTAAAGACACTAAAATAAGCTCAAAAATAAGCAAACAAGCCACGGCTTCTTTTGGAAGCCTAGCTTATTTGTATATCTTTTCACTTGAAACAAAAACATGCAAAGTTGACAAAGAAAATAAATAAAAGCTTGTAGAAAAGATTAAAAGAAAAGCTTGTAAAGATTAAAGGAAAGATTAAAGAGCGCGAAAATAAGCTAGAAAATAATACTAGTAAAAAGCTTGCATTCAAAATAAATCTACACTAATACATGAAATAAAACTACACTACTCCTAAGAGGTCCAACCCTCTAAAATCTAACCAACCTCCTAAATGAGGTGGTGATTTAATGTAATTATGTAAAGGACTACAGAGTGGAGAGAATCTTCCGGAGAAGGCGTATTAATATCAGCTATATAGATGTTCATTAAAATAAATAAATCAATAAAAACTACGTAAAAAAACACCGGCCTATATATACATATTTGGGATCTAAAATGCTCCTTGTAGAAGAACGGCAAAACCAACAACAGCGAGTTGTTAACCCTCGCACTAGCAAATTGTTAACAAATCCATTATTTACATTTATATTACAAATAAAGCAACAACCACGGCTAAAAGTTGAAATTTTCAGCACACTAAAGTTACTAAAATACACTCGCTCTCCAAAAGCATGCTAAGACATAAGGTCCACAGATGATTTACAGAATCTATCACAGAAAAAGTGCTAAAAATGTCCATGAGATTAACACTGCAATTACGAAACTAATCCTTGAGTTAAGTCTAAGGATTGTCTTTATAACATAAAGTTACATAAATAAATCCTAAAAATTACCTCACTTATCGAAAGTCATCCCTATGTAAAAAGTTACTTGCCATTACCTTAATTTACAAAAATCATCTCTAAGTTAAAAATTCATTGTTATTCTTCATTTGTTTTTTATATTTTACATAAATATTTATAATTTGGGTTCAAAATTTAATTATATTCTTTTTTAAAAGTTTTATATAAATATTTCAACTTTGTAAATTTGTAGTTAATAGTTTTTGGTATAACTAAATTAGCAAGTTTATTTTCTTTATACATATAACTTTTTAATTATTTGTCAAACAATTTGATATCATTGTTTTAACACTTCAAATTTATTTGTATATGTTTAAACATTGTATAAGTAAAAACTAAAACCGATTTAGTGAGATATTACAATAACGAAGTTTTTTTTCACATTTCACACAACGCCTCGTAGTGGAGTGCAAGTAAAAAAATTCTCGTTAAAAAAAATTGTGTTAACTGAAAATTGATATATGTTAGAGATATGAATGTTATACGTTATATTTATTTAAAATAGTAATGTTTTTTTCTTCTTTCAAAAGTAAAGTTAGAAAAATTCAAAAATACATCTTCTATATCCACTGTCACTATCAATATGCTCAACCAAACCTTCACCTCTTATTAATTTCGAATCGTCGCTACCTACCAACTACACAACACCCATTTTAACAATAACTTTCACATATTCATAAAATATAGTTAATGGAACCAAGCATTGTTACAGTCCAGTAGTCCACTGGTAAGCCGCTTGGTTCTTCACAATGTCCCGAGTTTGAGTCTGATCAATTCACTTCCGTTTGGTTTATAAGTGGAATTGGATTAGTATTTGGATTTGATATAGAATTTGGATTTGAGGGAGATTTAGGAGAGAGAAATTATATTTTTAAATATATTTTATAATAAATTTTAAATAAAATGTATTATTTTGAATGATAAAATACTTATAAAAAAATGTAAAGAATATAATGGGGTCCACATCTATAGAGAGTAAAAATTAAAGTGGCGCACAAAAATATCAATACCCACTTGAAAGTCACCAAAATATCCCTCCGTCCCAATTTATTTGTCCATTTTTGACTTTTTGGGTCTTTCTTGTTCAACTTTGACTTTAATTATTTTTGTTTGTGTTATATAATACTTGATGAAAATTATATCAATGAAAATACATTTAAAACCCAATTCATTCATATATTTTTTACCAAGTATTATATAACACAAAATAAAATATTTAAGGTCAAAGATGTAAATAAAGACTTCAAAAGTCAAAAGTGGACAAATAAATTGGGACGGAGGGAGTATCATTTTTTGATTCCTAATTTCATTCTCCATTTCAAAAGAAGCAACCAAACATATTTTAAGGGTGCGTTTGGTTCACGGTTTGAGAGGGTGTGGATTCAAAGAATCCTCAAATCATTTGTTTGGTACATGCAAATTTTTGTTTGACACATCTATCGAATGATAGATCAATTCCACACAATTTTGATGACTTTTATTGAAAGTCATGGGCCCCATTTTATTTTCCTCTCACAGGTTTAATTTTTTTTATTATAATATAAAATTTAAATACAATATAAAATTAATAAATTATATTATAATAATATATATAATAATATATTTTCTCTCTCATACTTTTTCCCCAAACCTTTCCTAAATCTTTCAAACCTTTCCCAAATCAAAATCTAATTCCAATCCCGCTTGCGAACCAAACGCACCCTAAATGTCTTTTCAAGTCAAAACCCATTCCATGCCCCAATACCAAACGGCCCCAATTATTTCAGTCTTTTTAAATGATCAAATATGAATGTTTAACGGTTTAACCCCTTAAACTTTAACTTACTCTATACAATTGTTTAACCCCTAAACTTTAATTTATCTCTACTACATATAAAACAAAATTAAGTTTGTTTAAAACTTAAAAATGAGTAATGTTTAATCTTTAAAATACATCTTTAAAACTTAAATTCCTACTTAAAATCTCAAAAAAAAAAAAGAATTCATTTTTAAACCTCATAGTATATACAGCGGCAAGTTTTTTTAAATATTGTAGCCGGTACCATGATTATTTTTTAGAAAACATAAAGAACACTTACTGGGCTAATAATAGGTACAATAACATTTTAATGAAAAAGAAAATAGTGTGATGAATTCAAATCAAAACTAAACTCAATGATTCAACTCTCTCACAAATACACATCTCCAGTTAAGAAATTTAATTGAAAAAGTCTCGAGGTCTTTTGGGCCTTAAAGTTACAACTTAATTTATTCTAAAATGAGATTACATGCATGTATATATACGAACCAACAAATACACGCAACCTTATTAGATGGTCACAAACATATGAAACATGTGTATGAAAACATATATCAAGAGCTCAAAGAAGCACTTAATGAATTGGCAACATCAATCACAAACCGGTACCTTACATCGGACTTCAATATCCGATCCATGGCAGTGTTCACATAGTCGATCGGTATAATCTCAATATCCGCAGTTACACCATGTTTTGCTGCGAAATCGAGCATCTCTTGGGTATCTTTTAACCCACCAATCATACTACCAGCAACAATCTTCCCCCCTATGAATCGTGACCAAAGTAATAAATTCAGCACGTATATTTAGCGAAATTTATCATAAATTAAAGAAGTACTCGTATTATTTAAAAATCACAGTGATTACCAGAAACTAAAGGAACTGCTGATACTTCAAATGACTTATCAGGTAGACCAACAACAATAAGCTTTCCATTGGGTTTGAGTACATTAAGCAAAGGAGCAATTGCATGATTCGCAGACACAGTATCTATGACCCCATCAAGCGTGCCCATAGCAACCTTTTCACATCAGTAAAAATCAGGCGAGGATTTTAGTAAGTTCGTGTGATCATCGATGGAACATGCCAACCATTTATTTGAAGCCCAAAAGATGTCACGTGTATGCTTATTTTCAGATACTTATGCAACAATTTTTGAACCATTAATAAATTTTGCATCATGTATATTATAACTTTTTGTGTTAAACTTGCACTTTAAGCTTGCTTTATGATTTTGACACACATTTGACCAGTTATCATGAATCAATTTAAGGAATGCCCACCTGCATTTGTTCTTCGTCTCTGCTATTTATGAAATTGTCAGCTTTGAGTACTTCAAGCGCTTCTTGCTTCTTAGCAGGGGATGTGCTGAAAACAGTCACTTCTACGCCAAAAGCCTTAGCCATCTTGACAGCAACATGACCAACCCCACCAAGACCAACCACGCCTACTTTCATACCAGGTTTGTCTAGTCCAAATTTCTTGAGAGGGGCGTAACTTGTGATTCCAGCACAAAGCAACGGTGCACCAGAATCAAGTGGCAAATTATCTGGCCAACGGAGGACAAAATGCTCATCACAAACCATGTGATCAGAGTACCCACCGTATGTGTATGTACCATCAAAATTTAGAGAACCCGCAGTCATAACATGCTCAGCACAGTGTTGTTCGTTTTCATTAGCACAAATTTCACATGAATTACATGATCCGACTAAGAATCCAACCCCAACCCTGTCGCCAATTTTAAATTTATCTACTTCCCTGCCTACTTCTGTCACCACACCCACAATCTCATGTCTGCAACACAGATTTTACAAAACAGCGTAACTAAAAAACACGGATTGCATTAATATTATGATTGATGAAATGGTTTTTTTGAAGTTGTATATACCCAGGGATATAGGGATAAGTGGACATCCCCAAGTCATCTTTGACAAAGTGAATATCTGTATGACATATTCCGCAATACAAAACTCTGAACCTCACATCTTTGTCTCTTGTCGTTCTGTACACATTTTTATTTTAATAACAATACGCAAGTAGATCAAGATCAACATATAATAAAGTGAATAAAATCATAATACTATACCTTCTAGAGAAGGTGAGAGGGGAAAGTGTTCCAGAATTATTGCGAGCAGCATAACCATGGGCCTTGATTGGATGCTCAACATCGGGTGATTTTTCCATTTTTCCAGCTTGTGGTGATGTTTAGAAATGAAGCTAGGTTCAACTGTTCAAGATGAGCATAAATAGATCAAGTAGATGGCCACGTACGTTGGCCATGCATTAATTAATGGCATGCATGTTAGACTAAGACATAAATTTGCCATACGATAATGTCAATTATGTCACCTATATACGACGATACCAACTTATTTACATATGCCAAGTATATAATAACTCTAGGACGTTCCTAACAATATGAACTTACAAATTGGGATCTCTTCTGCCTAATTTGTAGCGACCAAATAATCAAATTAAAGTTACATGATCGTATACGCCTTATGGATTTCTCTTTCATATGTTTTTTTATTTTTTATTTTTTATTTTCATATGTGAAATGTTAATCCAAAAAAACTAGAGTAAAAAGTTGACTAGAACACTTCACAAAAGGATTATAAACAGTAGGAAGCAAAACCGTGTAAGATAAGTTAGTTATAGACCAATTAGATTTGGTACCAAACATACATTAAATTAAGTTTTATCTAGTTGTGCATAAACATTATCTAAAGATCCTTAATTAATAGGTGTATGCATATTTATGTGTAACTTCATTGTTGGGGATATATATTTTCCTTCATACTTTTTTGCATGCTATCGTGACTAGACGTAACACACTTGTAGTCTTGTATAGTTAACGAGTTTAGTCAAGCCGCACGTTGTTTTGAGTTATAAAAGCTCGAATTTTTTCTTCCATATATGTCTTAAGTTGCCCTCGGAAAATATATATACAACACAATTTCTCTATTGTTGTAAAAAGACAACATCATGCTCAAATTTTAAGTTACTAAATCAATGAAATTCTTACAAAAGTACGTATTTATGAAAAGTATATTGTGAAGATGTATAGTTCTATTATATTTCATATTTTCTTTGATTTTTCAAGCATATACAGTTTCAGTTTTAATGTATAGATAAATTTTTTCAAGCATACATTTTTTCTTTGATAAATTTCTTTGATTTACCAACGGGTTTGTATCTCAATGGTATCTCTTGTTGTGTGAGAAGCTCCCTAACCCCAAATAGTTGTGGGTTCAAGTCCTACTTAGAACATGTGAGATGAGATAGGTTCTGAGATAGTTAGGTGGGCCAATATTGATCCATTGTCTATCATCATTAGTGGCTAATAATAAAATATTCAATAGTTAAGTAATATAATAGATGAGCCTAATAAATGTGCTAATAAAGTTTAGGGATTGTCTAACCAATGCCCTAAGGGCATTGGTTAAGGAGGGTACGGACCCACAAAAAATGACTAAAAAAATGTTTTTTAATTTAAAATTTGTACTTTGCGTGTGGGCCTCTGAGTATTTTTATGAGGTTCATACCTTCTTAACCAATGCCCTTAGGGCATTGGTTAGACAATCCCTAAAGTTTATTAGGACCATGTATCATTACACTTCTCTCAAATGTGCAAGACATGAAACGAACCAAGTATCCTTCGGTTAAATGTGTCATTTACCATTTGAGCTAGCAATTCATATTCTCTATATATACTATTTAGGTTGATGACCATAAAAAATAATTTCTTTTTGGGCTTTAGCTTTGGGCTTATTTTGATCCACGAATTGTCATGTTATTTCATTAGCGTATGTGTTTTTCTGTATTATGCAACTTTATTTTATGTCGTTATTTTAAGTACCTCTTAGTGATAACTATCACCGCTTCTCTCTCACGCCTTTCTAAGTTTTTCGATTATTTTTTGTCTCAAGCCTCTTGGTAAACAAGGTTGGGTGTTTTTTTTTCTGCGTCTTCTTTTGATGCCTGCTTTTTATGTTATCTATTGCTTCTGCATACATATGTTTCCAGTTTGTTTCATGCTGTGTTTTTATGCTATGTGTGTTATGTGTTGTTGAGCTCCGTTAAATGTACGTAGTCTAGGTTGTGCACTTTTGTGGTTGTTTGTTGTATGTGCGTGTACATCTTTTGTTTCTAGATAGTTTACACAATATGAAAATAAAAAGAAAAGCTATATCAAATAAGAGTGCTGGAGGCATGGTTGTGGAAGATTCCGAGTAGGTGGTTGGTGATGCTTCTCAAAGTTCAGCTCAGTATTGTGAGGAACCTCTTTTGGTTAACAATCCAGATATGTTGTCTACTAATTCTGGGTGTTCAGTCGCTGCTTTTCCAGTCTATCAGGGGTCTGCCGCTTCTATGCCTGTACAAGTAACAACAGTAGATGGCTTAGTTTCAACATTTACAATCAGCAATATTCTGCCAAGGGTTTCGGATAATACTCAGTATTCGGCTGGTTATGAAGGTTTATTATTCTTTTCAAACTGTTTGTGCTGTTTCCCATTTTCTGCTGTGTTGTTAGTTATTGTAACTCTGTTGTTTTCGTGTAGGGTCATTGATGTAGCATAACTAAGCGGTGAAGCTTGTAAACCACGGATCGTTGTCCCAACGAGCGTTGAAATTGATCTAGTCACTCAAGTCGTGAGTTATGTGAGATGAATGGGTTGAAAAGAGTTGAATTTGTTTTAGTTATACTACAAAAGGTTTGCATAAAGTTTAAATGAAATAAAGAACGGTAAGAAAAGAAATACGTTTAACTAGAATAGAAAACATGAGACTAAGTAAAGCGAAAAAGAAATAAAAGAGATAAACTAATGAAGAAAGAAATAAAGAAAATGTTTTTGTTGTATTGTATTTAATTAACGAAAGAAAATTAAACTAAGTTAAAAAGTTCAAAAGAAAATTCGACAGAGTAACGGAACGAAATTAATAAAAGAAAACTCCACTCGATGAACGATGGAGTGTAAATAAGCCTAGCTCGGCTTTAGAAATAAACAAGACACGACAATAAAAGACTAAGACTCGAAAATTAAAAGAAAATAAAAACCTAAACTCGCTTCACAGTAAATATGAAACTCGCTATGTCTAAAACCCTAAACTCGCTATGTATAAAAAGTAAACTCGCTAGACAAATAAAAAAGAAACTCGCTACCAATGAAAATAAAATTACAAACTCGCTACCTATGGAGAAACCTAACTCGCTACACACTAGTGAACCATACTCGCTAACCTAAATGTAAACCCAAACTCGCTACACCTAAATGGGAAACCAAACTCGCTACTATGGGACAAATGAAACTCGCTAGAAATTGTGAAATGATACTCGCTATGTTACTTTTAAAAACAAAACTCGCTAGACTCTAGATGAAAAATGATACTCGCTAGGGCTTAGCCAAGATGAAACTCGCTAGCCAAAATTAAATAGCATACTCGCTATGTAAATAAAACCATACTCGCTACTAAACCCTAAAGGACTCCAAACTCGCTAGTAAACCCTAAAGACCTACTGGATATATTTTTTACGTAAAACTTTTATAAAAACTTAATGAAAACTTATTTAAACTCAATATTAAGCAAGACCAATACTCAAAATAAGCTATAGAAAACACAACTAATCAAAATAAGCAAAACATATTTCTAGGGCTTGTAACTAAAAATCATTTTTAGACTCAAAATAAAGATTAAAAAGCTAAAGATAACGACTTTAAAACTTGTAAATAAGCTAAACAAAAGCAAAACAAAAGCTCTCACAAGCTAGCAAAACCCAAATAAGCTCAAGTCATAATCAAAAGGCACGAAAATTTCTTTTCATGCAAAGGTGGTGCAAGACTTTTGTGAGCTTATATTGAATCAAGATAGAAGTAAGAAGCTTGAATAAGATGAAAAGGAGATGCAAATAAGCAAGGAAATAAGCAAAGTAAAAGACTTGGACATGAAAATAAAAAGCTTGTATTAAAACCTTACACTACAACATGAAAATAAACTACACTACTCCTAAGAGGTCCAACCCTCTAAAAATCTAACCAAACTTAAACTTTCATTACACTACTAAACGACTTCTAAAAAGTAAACTTATGTCCTTGTAATCTTGAGGAATATGTTAACGAGTCTTCAAAAAGTCTTCAATGATATAAAAATGACCACTTGCTCGAGTTTGGGAAGCTTATACATGATAATCATCTTTAATCTTCGATTAAGTATCTCTTTCATATTCACGAGCCTTTAAGCAATGAAAACATCGTCACGGGCTTTACTTGAGTAAATTTCATCTTTGACTCGGCTTCTTGACTCTTTTCCAAATCTCGTGCTCTTTTAGGGCTTTTTGGTTGGTTTTCATGCCATTTATGCAATATCCTTTCCTGCACAGTCACAAACACAAAAACACTATATCTTTGGCGTTTCACGTTAATTTTTGGTCTTTTCTACACTTAAACTAAGGTCGAAAATATGTGTAAAATAACACACATCAAAATCCCCCAGACTAAGGTATTGCGTGTCCTCACGCAATGTAATCACGTCACGCCTTAAAGATAAATAATTTCACACCTCTCTTTACTAACTTTGAAAAGTAGCAAAACGTTCCAAAGAGATACGAAATCATTTATTCCCTAAAACGCCCCGGGTTTCCATTTTATTATGTACATCATATATTACACTACTTTAGCTTATGACGGTGTGCTTGACTTTCATTATCTTTCAATAACGATTAAGGATCATAGAGTAAGAACACGATTCATAGAAAAGTGACCGATTGGATAAAATTCATCGTCCCTGATTTTTCACAAGCTCCCAAACTAAGCGTAAAAACGGATCATTGTTTAATTACAAGTTAGATGCCAACGCTACTCATGGAAGTTACTCGTGTACCGCTTGCTCCCATTTTCCTATTTTTGTATCTCTTTATTTTATTTTTGTGAGAGAAATGAATTTCTTCATAAGCATCTCGTTTCATAGTTGTTAGTCCGATAAAGATACCAAATTCAAACGCTAAGTAGTTATCGATCTTCTCTTAAGAAGGTTTGCAAGAGAAATGTGGTCCACATCAAGGATATCGGATACATACAAAGACTTAGGAATACATCAAAAATAGACATAAGTTGGCAAGTACATTTCACGTGCACCTCATGCGTCCGATCTAGGATCGTAACATGCACCTCACGCGCGA
Source organism: Artemisia annua (assembly GCA_014162995.1). Lineage (NCBI taxonomy): Eukaryota > Viridiplantae > Streptophyta > Magnoliopsida > Asterales > Asteraceae > Artemisia > Artemisia annua. Next base: position 2,922 of record LBNU01012963.1, on the reverse strand, counting down.
CCAACTTTAGTCTTAACACTAGAACTCTTAATCCATAAATCTTCAACATACATCCTTATTCTTTCTTTTCTTTTTCTTTTCTCATTTTTTTTCTTTTTCTTTTTCTTTT
>LBNU01012962.1:4061-31444 GCA_014162995.1 Artemisia annua | reverse complement strand
ATAGGTTCTGCAGACAAAAATAAATCCCTAAACAGAGTATTACAGTTTGAGAATGACATGTGCTTCACTTTGATTTTCGTATGACAATACCTTCACAATCGGTTCGATAGTAGGCATCCTTTGCTTGTGGAATTATTCACGGCAATATGTTATCATTTTGCTCGTGAACGACTGTACTAAATTCCTCATCGACATCGTCATACGTATCTCTGTAATTCTTGGTAGGTGTTTTAAAGACAATAGACAATTTTTTATCTGCCTGGTCTTTCACATAAAACACTTGTCGTTCTTGTGAGGCTAATATGAACGGATCATCCTTGTGGCCTAAACTATTCAGGTCTACCAATGTGTAACCAAGATTATCGCGTTTGACCCCACCATTTTTTGAATTAACCCAATCACATTTGAAAAGAGGAATTTGCCTGAAACGGTAATCTAGTACCCATATCTCTTGTAAAATTTCATAATAAAATGCTTTTCTTGTGGTTGCAACTTTTTTGGATATGTGAAGATCTGCTGCCTCAACACTAACCCCACTGTTGTGGTAAACTATGCCATCATTACTTTTCGTACGAAATGTATACCCATTGATGTTATATGCCTCGTATTTCACTATGTCGGCGCGTGGTCCAAATGATATCCACCTCACAGTTTCTAATACACTATCTTTGGATATCGCTAACTCTCTTTTAACCTGAATTTCATTACAAGTATATATTACCTTTAAATTGCAGGAACAACTCATTTATATTTATCAACAAATAAACAATTAGTATAAACAACATACGAGTAATTACCTCTTTGTGTAACCATTTAGCAAAAGATTTAGTGTGCTCATTCTCCAGCAATGCCCTTTTTTAACCGGGTATTTTGTTTTCAAAAATTGCTTGTGTCGCCTGAAACAAAACAATGTATTTGGTTATTATATTTGATACAACATTTTAAGCAACGAAATAGACATGTGTTAGTAATACTTACTCGATATATGGCACAATTTCATCTGTATTCTGTATTACATACAAATGTGCTTTCTGAAAGACGTCTCCGGAAAGTACATTTGATTTGCCGGCCGCCAATGGCTTTCCATCCTCATTTTCATTGGTTACATGTTTATCAGGTGGGATACCGATAGTTTTCATGGTTTTATGATACTCGCTAAAAAACTCTATTGTTTCTTCCGCGATAGTCTCCTCAGCAATGCATCCCTCTGGTCTATTTCTGTTTTGCACATGTCCTTTAATAACCTTCATACATCTTTCGAAGGGATACATCCACCGAAAGCATACGGGATGATGAGGCGAAAAGTGTTACGCTTTTAGGGGGTCATTTAAGCCCTAATCCATAATTGTTTGATCAATTATTGCCTTAAATCGTTCCTTTTGTCATTTTAGGTACTTTGGAGATGAAATTTGGAAAAGGAAGTATTTTGGACGTTTTTGGAGCATAAAAGTGAAGAAAACGACAAAGTCTCAAAACCAAGCAGAAAATAGTACCTGACGGCGTCACTCTTTACGAGGTGACGGCGTCATGCTTTGACAAAGACTTGGATGATTTTTACACTAGATGCCCCAGAAAGATTTTGGAANGCCTTAAATCGTTCCTTTTGTCATTTTAGGTACTTTGGAGATGAAATTTGGAAAAGGAAGTATTTTGGACGTTTTTGGAGCATAAAAGTGAAGAAAACGACAAAGTCTCAAAACCAAGCAGAAAATAGTACCTGACGGCGTCACTCTTTACGAGGTGACGGCGTCATGCTTTGACAAAGACTTGGATGATTTTTACACTAGATGCCCCAGAAAGATTTTGGAAGAATTACACGTGACGGCGTCATGTGTAAATGGGAGTAGGTCGTCACGTTTTGGCTTAAAGGGAGACGGCCAAGAGACATTTAAAGGGGGACGACGTCTAGAATAGATCTGAGCAATCCGAGAGAATTTTGGCGGCGAGGTGACGGCGTCACACTCTAAATGATTTAAGGCAATAATTGATCAAATAATTACGGATTAGGGCTTAAATGACCCCCTAAAAGCGTAACACTTTTTGCCTAATCAAATACCCTTACACTTGAGATTTGCTTGTCCTCAAGCAAATGCGCTTTTATTCCAATCAAAATATGAGCTAGGGGTCATTTAACACTAATATAAAAGTAATTACAACAAATAGTTATTCCACCCTAGTCATAACAAGCACGGAAATCATACACTAGCACCTCACAAATAGTGTTTGGATACTGTCATCTCTCGGGTGTTAAAAACCTATATAACTAAATGGAAATGGAAGAAATATCACTCACTACCTGTCATAGCAAATAGATTACCATTGGCTTAGGAAAGGATCAAAAACCTCCTCCACTAGGCGTAAGCACCTAAGATAAACTATCAAAGAGGGCTTTTCACGGGTTGTAACGTTAGGTGTAGGGATATGATAAACACGGTTTTGTTGGAATAAAGGGTATTTTTAGTGGTGGCGAGTTAATTATCTTGATCAAATACATTCACAATGCGGCGTTGCTCAGCTAAGACTCGACTCGACTTAAGCTAAAAAAGAAAATAACAAAAACATAAATAAAGATAAAATGAAACGGGATGGTAGTCCGTATGTTTTTTTCTACTTTTCTTTTTCCAATTATTTTTTTTCCGTTTTTCTTGTTTTTTTGATTTTTTTTTCATACACTCTTGCCCTACCATCCAAAATAATACATCATAGGGGACTCGGTTCTCCCCTTACACTTGAACTTTTACATACTTTACAATTAACTATTCTAATGACTCGAATTAAGATAATTGAAAAACTTGAAGTACTTTAAAATATTAACGCACATATGGGGGTAATAATTGACGTTCTTCCCCATTACTCCATTACATTAGTACTTTACCCATGAGTCCCAATCGTCCCAAAACAATACGTACAAGGATATGACTCGACTTAGCAACCATGTAATCAATCAGACAATTAACTAAGGGTTTAACAAATGTTGTCACAATAATGCACTAAAGATGAGTGCATACAAGGTAGGCTAAGGCGATTTGGGTGTACATTTGGGGTGGATTGTAAACAAATTCTTCCCTTAAGTAAGATGCTTAAAGTTAGAAACGAAAAGATAGGCTCTGAGGGGTGTACTAGGGGTATCGTGTACTAAAAATGAGTACAACGCTAAGGTGTGGGGAATTACTTGACCAATGAAGTCAATGTAATTATAATACGGGTGTAAAACATGGGTTATCCTAATGCCTCTTATCATGTAGTAAATCTAACTACACGAATGTAGTCTCACTTGTGGATTTGGGATGGTCACTAACGCAAGTTCTAGAATCTATAAACTACCGGTACACACACAAGCACCAAAAATGAACGCTTTTCCTACCAATTCTAGGGGTGAAACTCACATATTTGGGAGAAAATTTTTTGAGTGGTACGGTTTTTGTGCTAGTCATACAATTCCCTATCCATGAGACGCTTATTATGACTAAAGTTTCACTCCTATAAGTTGTAAAAAATTTTAAATTTGGCGCTAAAATTGCCCAAATATTTCTCTCAGTTTTATTACACATCTACCATTAAACAAAACAAAAATCATGTGTAATAGCATTTTCTAAGGTGTCTTCATTTACCCCTTTACACTTAAACCAAACATTGTCCCCAATGTTCACATAAAAGATGTAAAAGTAGAGAAAATGAAAGAATGAAACAAATACTCCCCTGATTCGTTTGATGTGGATCGTGTGGTAACATGGTTAGATCTTCTTCCAAGATGATGTAAAAGCTCCAAGATCAAAGCGACGCCAAAAGCTTGATGTCATGAACTTGATTCCATGTTCATCTTCTTGTCCAATGTAACCTGTTAAACCTGAGAAAACAATCTAGGAAAACCTTGCGTAAAATCGGCGGCAAAATCTATATAAGGATATAATGCTTGTGGAATGAAAGTTTTGCAGATTCCTGGAATTAAAGATGCATTAATTTTTATAATCCTGATGAGACGAAAAGTGTTATGCTTTTAGGGGGTCATTTAATCCCTAATTCGTATAAATGTGATCAAATATTGCCCTAAATCGTTCCTTTTGTCATTTTAGGTACTTTTAAGAGGAATTCTGGAAAACATGCATATTCGGACCTTTTTGGAGCATAAAAGTGAAGAAAACGACAAAGTCTCAAAAGATGATGATTTATAACCTGACGGCGACAGAAGTCACAAGGTGACGCCGTCAGAAAGCCTTGACAAAAGAGTGGAAATCAATTTTCAAATGACGGGCCAGAGGATTTAACACCTGACGCCGTCAGGTGTTATGAAAAGTAGGCCGTCAGGAGTAAAGTTAAAGAGTGACGGCCCAGAAGAGTTTATAAGGTGACGGCATCAGAAGTGGATCTAGGCCATCCGAGAAAACTATTGGCGGCGAGCTGACGGCGTCAGCCCTTATAACCTGACGCTGTCAGAGTGTAAAATCTATATATAGTTTTCTAATTTTCATTCATTAGTGTGGAACTTTGTGGAGAACTTTTAGGGCAAACCCTAAAGTCGAATTTCCTGTACTTTTTAGGGTTTCCAACCCTTGGAACCCTCATGCTTAATTAAAGATAAGTCTTCACTTTAATTCAATCAATATGTCTATGTGTTGGTTGATTATATCTTTTGCTTGTCTTTTAATTAACACGTGTAGCTAAATTCTTTAGTGTTTGATTAGATCTAATGAAACCTAACTATTAATTATTGGTTGATTGGTGTGTGTTGTTGTTTGTTGGGATGATTGTTCCATCAATGTTAGGCTCAAGAAAACTGGCCAACCTCCTTTATGGTAACGTGCTTGAACGTCTTGGGAAACATGTAGCCAAGGCATACTAGGCTATTAAGGTAGTATTTAACGCATGAGCCACTGTTTACAACCCCTATGGTTGTGCCGTGCATGGCATAGGGCGAGATAAGAGCTCATAGAATTGGAGAGATATGTATGCCACTCCATGAGTTATTAGGAATACACCCTTCATCCACACAAGTAACATACATATCAATTAACCGGTAAAAGATAGTTAGGGAGTAATGAAATCTAAGTAAACACAACTTTCTCCATATTGTTTTCACAACCACAATAGTTTAGATATTTATTTTATTTTAATTTGCATAAGTAGTAAACTTGGGTTAGTTGACTAGCAACTAATTCCGCCCTTCTTCCAAAACCGAGATTTTACTTGCTTTCCATAAAACATAAAAATACAAAAAGAATCTTCCTTCCACCCTTAGACCTATTAGAGTAGTTTTTCTATCCTAACGAACACTATTCCCTGTGAGAGAACGATCAATCCCCCGTACTTACCACTATCCTATACTACATCGGTCAGGTACACTGCCTGGTGGGGTTGTAAGCCTCTTGAGATCCCTCGAGAGGTAAAACCTGTTGTAAGGTCACAAAACCACGCATCAAGTTTTTGGCGCCGCTGCCGGGGAATAGTTATTGTTTAGGTAGAATTTTTATTTTATTAGGTCTACTCACTAGATTCCTTTCTAGTGAGATTTTTATTTTATTTTTCTAGGATTTCTTTAGTCTATCTTATTTCTTCGTGTTTTTGTTCGTAACCTTTACCATCCGCCATCATGGAAGGTGGTAACATCCTTGATCCCAACAACCCACTTCAACCAAACCACCCACCACAACCAAACCAACCTCCTAGACCCCGTACCTTAGGAGAGTATTCCCGACCTAGCCACCTTGGCTATCGCAACACCATTGAGCTCACTCAAGGAGCCAATGTCACTCCCTTGCGATCCGACACCATCCGGTTGGTGCAAAGCGGATGCGCATTCCATGGACTTCGTTCCGAAGATCCAAATCAACATCTCAAGGATTTCCTCAAAATCGTAGATTCCATAGACCTTGATGTTGCCACTCGAGAGACGACCCGATTGCGTCTCTTCCAATTCTCTCTACGGGACCAAGCTAGTCAATGGCTTGAGCGACTTCCCGCAGGATCCATCACCTCTTGGGACGATCTCACAACTCGTTTCCTTGCTCAATTTTTCCCACCGGGGAGAACTACCAAGCTAAGGAATGATATCTTGGCGTTCCAACAACGCCAAGGCGAAACCCTCTACGAGGCATGGACTCGATTCAAGGACTTACTCCAAAAAGTCCCTCATCATGGCATAGACCTTTGGCTCCAAGTCCAAATCTTCTATGACCACATCAATCTCCACACGAGGCAAACCATTGACCAAGCGGCCGGTGGCAAGCTACGTGATCTAAGTGCGGAACAATCATGGGATCTCCTAGAAGATCTTGCTCTATATGACAACGAAAGTTGGAATGATCCCCGTGATTTGAATAAAACGGTCAAGGCAATATCTTTGCCTTCGAATAATTCAAGCACTTCCGACCGTAGGATCATAGAACTTGAAGACCAAGTCAAGTTTCTCATGAAATCCTACGAAGCTCCTAAACCTTCAAGCCAAGTGAACAAAATCACTTCTTCGTGCGAATTATGTAGTGGTCCCCACGACACTCGTGATTGCATGGTACTCCCCGAACAAGCTTTTGCGGACTACGCATCCACGCGTACCGACGGAGCGGGAGATAAGTGGTACACTTTCAAACCCGAGCCAAACCCTTGTGGAGATTCATATAACCCCTCATGGAAAACTCACCCCAACCTTAGGTGGAAGTCAAATCAAAACGCACCCCAAAACAATTCTTCCAACCCACCTAACCGGTTTCAACCCAACGGTAATTCCTTAAACCGTACTTTCAACAACAATCCTTCCAACAACTATGGTAGTACCAACAACTTTGAAGGATTGATGTCCAATTTTATGGCATCTCAAGAAGCTCGTATAGCTAAATTCACATCCGAGTTTAATCAACAACAAGTAGAGATGGCCAATAAGATTGACAATTTGTTGAAAGCCATCAACAACCAAGTGCTATCACCCCCACAAAAGGACGCTAGAAACACCAATAGCGGACCCCAAATCAAAGACCCTTCTTCATCCAAACATGTCCACTTCGTCAAAGTTGTGACCATTAGACCAATTGATAGGAGTGAGAATGATAACGAATCAAAGGATGATGTTAAGGAAATAGAGGATGATAGGAAGATGGAAGAAGTAGTAGAAGAAGAAGACTTCTTCAATAAGTTACCAACTAGGGAAGAGCGAGCATATCATAAGAATCTATTCGATGACTCCAAGACCCCATACATCCTAGGTAACCCAATTTTCAAGGTGGGCGATCCATCTAATCTAAACATACCATGTAACATCGGGCATTTGCATATTTGGAAAGCGTACATTGACCCTAGATCGCCCATCAACATCATGACTAGGGCTCAATACAATTTGATAATGAAAAGTCAACTAAGGTATAGAGTGTTTCCCGATAAGGGATGGATTAGTAATTTCACAGGAAGAGTTAAAGGACTACCGGTTTATGTAGGAAACTTTACCTATGTCACCGACTTTGTGATTGTAGAAGATATCCGTCCAATAATCGATGCAAGTGTGACCCAAGTAGTCTTAGGCAAACCATTTATCGAGGTCTCTAGAATGACTCATGAACCTTCCTTAGGGATAGTCACATTTAAGGATGAGACCGATGAGGTGAACTACCAAATGCCGTATAAGATAGAGCAATACGAACACTTGTCAAACATTGAGAAGGAGCTCAAACAAGCGGTTTACTATAGGAATGATGAGGATAGACGTAGGGGAGTAGACTATCTCATGAAAAGGATTCTCGGTTTCTATAAGGATTGTTTGAACTTAGGGCCCGAATACAAAACCGGAAAAGAGGATGACTTGGGAACCGAGACCAACGACGAAGTCACGTAACGTACGGTGACTTTGAGTCTAGCTACAAGACTCGTAAATAAAGAAAAGCGCTTCTTGGGAGGCAACTGATGTTTTGTTTGTTTTTGTGTGTTTATATGGTTTTATTTGTTTCCGTATGTAAGTTATATTTCTTGTTATTGTTTCATGCTTCAAACTAGATTGTGAAAATGCTTTATTTTGTTTTTAACTTCGTCTTAACTACATATAAAGGTATTTTACAAAAGCTAAGTGTAAGGGAAATCCAAATCGGTTTATAAAGAACGAATGAACATGAATCATAACAACGAAATTTACTTACATATTAGTACTTGTTTGAGTCAAATGCTTGTATCGAGTCATAATGAATTTTTGCAGGAATTCCACGAAGTAAGATTTAGATTTTGCAGAATTTTTCCCGGAAGCTTAACATGAGAATTCTGTCAGAACTTTCTGACGGTGTCAGGATTAACACCTGACGGCGTCAGGCTATAATTTTCTGCAATTTTTGAAAGTTTTGTATTTTTCCGGAAACATAAAAAGTTTTGTCAATTATTTAACTTATAATCTCCGGGAATTCTGCAAGAATATTCATTCCACAAGCATTATATCTTATTATGTAGATTTTACCGCCGATTTTACGCGAGGTTGGCCTTTATCTTTTTCAGATTAACAGGTTATTTTGGATAAGAATACGCTTATTATTTTGGAAGGGAAGCTTTGAACGGTCGTCTATCTTGGAAGAAGACCTAACCATGTTACATCACTATCGACAACAAACGATTTAGGGGAGTATTTGATTTCATTCTTTCATCTTATTTACTTTTACGTCTTTTATTTGATCATTGGGGACAATGTTCGGTTTAAGTGTAAGGGGGTAAATGAAAGCACCATTGAGAATACACCTATGCTTGATGTTTTGCTTTATTTGATAGTAAATTTGTAATAAAACCAAGAGAAATATTTTTTAGGGCAATTTTAGCGCCTATTTAAATTTTTTTACAACATTTAGAAGTGAAACCTTGATCTTAGTGAGCGTCTCATGGATAGGAAATTGTATGACTAGCAAAAAACCATACCACTAAAAATTTTCCACCCCAAATATGTGAGGTTCGCCCCTAGAATTGGTAGGAAAAGCATCCATCTTTGGTGCTATGATGTGAGTACTGGTAGTATTTAGATTCTAGAACTTGCGTTAGGACCATCTCAAATCCACAAGTGAGACTACATTCATGTAGTTAAGATTTACTACATGATAAGAGGCATTAGGATTAACCTATTGTTTTACACCCGTATATTTGTTATAATTACATTGACTTCATTGGTCAAGTAATTCCCCCACACCCTTTGCGTTGTATCCAGTTTTGCTACACGATACCCCTAGTACACCCTTCCGAGCCTATCCTTTCGTTTCGACCTTTGAGCATTTTACTCAAAGTGAGAATTTGTTACACCCCACTAAATGTACACCCAAATCGCCTTAGCCTACCTTGTATGCACCCACCTTTGGTGCATTATTGTGAAAACATTTGTTAAACCCTTAGTTAATTATCCGGTCAATTACATGGTTGCTAAGTTAAGTCATATCCTTGTACATATTGTTTTGGGACGATTGGGACTCATGGGTAAAGTACTAGTGTAATGAAGTAATGGGGAAGAACAACATTATTACCCCCATATGTGCTAAATATTTTAAAAGTACTCCAAGTTTTTCGATTATCTTAATTCGAGTCATTAGAATAGTGATTGTAAAGTTATGTAAAGATTCAAGTGTAAGGGGAATGCAATCCCCTATGATGTATTATTTTGGATGGTAGGGCAAGAGTGTATGAAAAAAAAATCGAAAAAGCAAGAAAAATACAAAAAAATATGAAAAAGAAAGAAGAAAAACATACGGACTACCATCCCGTTTCCTTTTATGTTCCTTTTTAGTTTTTTTTTGTTAGTTCATTTTTAGACTAAGATTGAGTCGAGTCTTGACTTAAGCAACGATGTAGAGTGCATGTATTTGATCATGATAATTAACTCGCCACCACTAAAATATCCTTTATTCCAACCAAACTGTGTTATCATATCCCTACACCTTACGTTACAACCCTTTATAAAGACCTCTTTGATAGTTTATCTTAGGTGCTTACGCCTAGTGGAGGAGTAATTGATCCTCTCCCAAGCCTATGGTAATCTATTTGCTATGACAGGTAGTGAGTGTTATTTTCAGTTTCCATTTATGAGATATTAACTTTATGACATTTGAGAGATGTGAGAATCCAAACACTATTTGTGAGGTGCTAGTGTATGATTTCCGTGCTTGTTATGATTAGGGTCTAATAACTATTTGCTGTAATTACTTTTATATTCGTGTTAAATGACCCCTAACTAATATTTTGATTGGAATAAAAGCTCATTTGCTTAAGGACAAGCAAATCCCAAGTGTAAGGGTATTTGATGAGACGAAAAGTGTTACGCTTTTAGGGGGTCATTTAATCCTTAATTCGTATAAATGTGATCAAATATTGCCCTAAATCGTTCCTTTTGTCATTTTAGGTACTTTTGAGAGGAATTCTGGAAAACATGCATATTCGGACCTTTTTGGAGCATAAAAGTGAAGAAAACGACAAAGTCTCAAAAGATGATGATTTATAACCTGACGGCGTCAGAAGTCACAAGGTGACGCCGTCAGAAAGCCTTGACCAAAGAGTGGAAATCAATTTTCAAATGACGGGCCAGAGGATTTAACACCTGACGCCGTCAGGTGTTATGAAAAGTAGGCCGTCAGGAGTAAAGTTAAAGAGTGACGACCCAGAAGAGTTTATAAGGTGACGGTGTCAGAAGTGGATCTAGGCCATCTGAGAAAACTATTGGCGGCGAGCTGACGGCGTCAGCCCTTATAACCTGACGCCGTCAGAGTGTAAAATCTATATATAGTTTTCTAATTTTCATTCATTAGTGTGGAACTTTGTGGAGAACTTTTAGGGCAAACCCTAAAGTCGAATTTCCTGCACTTTTTAGGGTTTCCAACCCTTCGAACCCTCATGCTTAATTAAAGATAAGTCTTCACTTTAATTCAATCAATATGTCTATGTGTTGGTTGATTATATCTTTTGCTTGTCTTTTAATTAACATGTGTAGCTAAATTCTTTAGTGTTTGCTTAGATCTAATGAAATCTAACTATTGATTATTGGTTGATTGATGTGTGTTGTTGTTTGCTGAGATGATTGTTCCATCAATGTTAGGCTCAAGAAAACTGGCCAACCTCCTTTATGGTAACGTGCTTGAACGTCTTGGGAAACATGTAGCCAAGGCATACTAGGCTATTAAGGTAGTATTTAACGCATGAGCCACTGTTTACAACCCCTATGGTAGTGCCGTGCATGGCATATGCCACTCCATGAGTTATTAGGAATACACCCTTCATCCACACAAGTAACATACATATCAATTAACCGGTAAAAGATAGTTAGGGAGTAATGAAATCTAAGTAAACACAACTTTCTCCATATTGTTTTCACAACCACAATAGTTTAGATATTTATTTTATTTTAATTTGCATAAGTAGTAAACTTGGGTTAGTTGACTAGCAACTAATTCCACCCTTCTTCCAAAACCGAGATTTTACTTGCTTTCATAAAAACATAAAAATACAAAAAGAATCTTCCTTCTACCCCTAGACCTTTTAGAGTAGTTTTTCTATCCTAACAAAGTAGTAAACTTGGGTTAGTTGACTAGCAACTAATTCCACCCTTCTTCCAAAACCGAGATTTTACTTGCTTTCATAAAAACATAAAAATACAAAAAGAATCTTCCTTCTACCCCTAGACCTTTTAGAGTAGTTTTTCTATCCTAACGAACACTATTCCCTGTGAGAGAACGATCAATCCCCCGTACTTACCACTATCCTATACTACATCGGTCAGGTACACTGCCTGGTGGGGTTGTAAGCCTCTTGAGATCCCTCGAGAGGTAAAACTTGTTGTATGGTAACAAAACCACGCATCAAATCCGGCAGAAAAACTAAATTTTAAAAACTTTTTCTAGAATCAGTACCTGACGCCGTCTGCTTTTAAAGGCTGACGCCGTCAGAATTGATCTGACAGAATTCTTATGCTTAGTTTCCGAAAAATTTCTGGAAAAACAATTACCTTAATTCCTGGAATCCTGCAAAATTTCATTATGACTCGATACAAGCATTTGACTCAAACAAATACTAATATGTATGTTCATTTTATATCGCTACAATTAATTTCCAATTCATTCTTATAAACAAATTTAGATTTCCCTTACACTTATCTTTTGCAAAATACCTTTATATGTAGTTAAGACGAAGTTAAAAACAAAATAAAGCCTTTTCACAATTTAATTTGAAACATGAATTATTAGAGATACAAATAAAACATACATACGGAAACAAATAAAATCAAATAAACAAACACACAAAACAAATAAAGCTTGGGTTGCCTCCCAAGAAGCGCTTTTCTTTATTAACGTGCCATTTTTGAGAATGATCAGCAGCTTCTTGGATGGCTTTTCTAGAATTGGCTGCACTCATTTTTGGTACAGCTCCCTTAGCATCCAAGATTTGTCTAGTGGGCACGTCCAATCCTTGATAAAAAGTTATTATCTCTTGCATTTTGGTTAGATAGTGTTGAGGACATCTTGCCAATAAGTCTTTAAAGTGCTCCCAAGCCTGATAGAGAGTCTCATCGGGCTCTTGCATAAAACTGTTGATAGCCTCCATCTTTTTAGCAGTCTTAGCAGGTAGACAATATATTTTCAGGAACTTGCTCTTCAGATCTTCCCATGTTGTGATTGAACTGGCTTGTTCATTCTTTATCCACTTATTAGCAGCTCATTTAAGCTAAATTGGGAAGATTCGAAGCATAAGTTGGTCATCAGAAACTCCTTCTATAGTAAACAAATATGCGATCTCGAGGACTTTATCTACATGTTCATTAGCATCTTCATTATCTGTCCCACTGAAAGCATTTTCTCTTAGCTCCTTGAGAAACTAACCCTTCAATTCAAACTTTGACTTGCTGTCAAACTTTGGTCTAGCAACTCTTGAACTGTAGTCTGTACGGGTTTTGCTCATGTATTCCTCCATAGTAGTGTTTTCCGTCATTGTATCTGTTTCTTCTTCCTCCTCTTGTTCAGAAAAATAATCAAGCTCGAATGAACTTGAAACTTCAAAGCCTCTTGTGCTGAAAAGCCTTCATTAGCCTTCTTAATACATGTGAAGCGCGTTCAGGATCTTCGAAAGGTTTAATTAAGTTCTTAGTTGAACTTCTGGTCATGCACTTCCTGAAATCATCACAAAAGCATCAGTAGGGTATGTTCAAGAAAGTATTATATCAGAAAATTAACAACGAAAACGGAATACGAAAAATAAAAGTTGCTGATATCTACAGACGATGCGCCGTATCCTTAAAAAAGGATACGCCGTATCTTGTTTCGTTAAAATTAAATCAGACTTTTATTTTAGAAAATATATACGCCGCTTTTGAATTAGAATGCGTCGTACCTGTCAGATATCAAAAATCAATGATATTTATAAAAATTAAATGCGCCATATTAGCAGAAACTAATGCGCCGTATTTTCGTTACGTTTCAAAATACAAGATTTTTGATTTAGTAGATGCGCCGCATCGAGAAAATCGATGCGTCGTTTCTGTTTAATAATTCGAAAACTATTTTTAATTTAATTATTAAATACGCCATATCTGTTAAAACAGATGCGTCGCATGGCGTTAGGGTTTCGAAAAATTCTTTATTAAAAACAGAATACGCCGTATCTTAGGAAAAAGATGCGTCGTACTCGAGTTATTAAACGCGTTGTATTTTATAAAATTAAAACGCAATACGCCGCATCTGAGAAACAGATGCGCCGTATCGTTTGTATTAGCACAATACAACGACAGCAGTTAGTACAAGAAAGAAAAATAAAATAAAAATAAAAATAAAAATAAAATTACAGAAAATAAAAACACACAAAAACAATAAATATGCAAATTATACAATGAATGCAATCTATCTAATATACAACAAGTTGGGGGTTAGTGTCTAAAAACCTGTTAGGAATACGTTTTTTTGTATGAGAAAGATTCGGTCACCCCCAGATATGATTAAGCATTGTTTAGCTCGTAGTAGTTATGTTACTTAGTAAAACGTAGTTTAGAAGTAGTTAGTTCGCGGAAGAAGGATGGGTCTTTACCCACTGTATACCTGATCCGCAGCCCAAGTGGGACGCCCAAGTGGCAAAAACCCATGTACATATAAATACCCTCTCCATCCTTGGAGAGGGTAAGCCTTCTCATAATCTATTTTCTTTTTTTTTGGTTTTCTCTCAAGGCTTCATCCTCTTTCTCTCTCTAACTTTCTCTCTCTACATTTCTTTCTTTCTCTCTTGCTTGTAAACGAACCAAACCACAAAGAACTAAACGTGTTATGAGCTTATTTAGTATCCTACAATTGGTATCAAGAGCCATGGTTACATCCTAGGGATTGTAGAACTGGTGGTGTATGGTTTGTTTTGGTTTCTATTAGTTTAGGAAGGTTTTACTCACACTTGATCTTGTTCGTGGTGTTTCTTGTGTTATTTCTTGTACTTCTTGGATTAGAGGGGTTAGATTTATCTAGTTTATCAGTTGGTTTGGCCAGATCTTACGTTTGTGAAGTGTACGAGTGATTTTGAACCATTTTTCTTGGCAGCGGTTTTCTCCTCGGTAACATATTCTTGGCAGCGGTTAGTTTGGGGTTACAGCGGTTAGCATCAGCGGTTTGTACACTTTGTCAGCGAACATAACGCTGTCCTTTGTACTATTTCAGCGGTTTGCTACCAGCGGTTAGTTCATTCTGTCGTATAGTGTTCCAGCGGTTATCTCCTCCAGCGGTTTTCTTTGTCAGCGGTTATCTTACCAGCGGTTACATAGTTAGCGGTTACCAGGCCAGCGGTTGCCTTGTCAGCGGTTATCTTCTGTCAGCGGTTAGTTTTTGACTAGATTCTAGCGGTTTGACCAGATTCCAGCGGTTTGACCAGATTCTAGCGGTTTGACTAGATTCTAGCGGTTTGACCAAAGTTGACTTTTTACGTTAAAACTTCCAACGGCCATAACTTTTGAACCGTAACTCCGTTTTCAGTGAAATACCTGTCAAAACGACCGGAACAGGCTGAATATAGTGAGGTTTCACCACGAAGTCGTGAAACGAATTTTTCGAGGCCCAAATCACCTCCTGAGTGAAGTTATTGAGGTTTTAAGTTTTCAGACCATAATTTCTCCATTGCAACTTGCATCAACCAAACCAAATCACACCGCTGGTTGATAACTCACTGATAGGTGATCAAGTTGTTGTGAGTTGACAATACGCTGCAAGTTGAATAGTTCTGTGATTTGAGATTGGTTACGATTTGAGTTGTTACAACTTGTCCAATTACAATCTGACGTTGCGAGTTGATTCTTGCAATTTGACTAATTGTGATTTGACTTGGTGTGATTTGACTCGTTGTGACTAAACTTAGATAACTTACTGTACCTTGCAAAGTTTATCATCTCACACTCTATCACTAAAGTACTTAGCATCTTCTCACGGTTCCTTCTTGATTTTGTAAAATCCCGCGAAAGAACCTATTTCTCGGTTTAAATCATAGAATTGTAAAATCCCGTGCACGTTCACATCATGTCAAATTCTTCAGATTCTGTCATCTCTGACATACTTAAACTGTACGACATGATCGACGAACATAAGATTTCCAACATAGAACAACAGACTACTGGTCTTGAATCTGAAACTACTAAAATGAAATCTTTGTGCTCTAATCCGCAAGAGACAGATGTTATTCAGCCACTTAAATTGCTTGATAATGCAAAGGATTGCAGCATAGAATGTTTTCAACAACTACATTCACACCTCTCAGTACTTTTAGAGGGAACGGGATTCAAGATGGGATTTGAACGTGCATTTGCAACACTCTTTGGTCAAGATGTTCAGACTTTCACAGACACAATGATTCTTAACTTGGATCAACTACAACAACAACTTGAGCAAGGAGAATATTCGAAAATTGGATCCACGGCTGCCCTTTATGTACTCAACAAACAACTCCAAGTGTTCTTTGATTCAAAATTCACTCTGGAGTATGACCATTACAGTGAGATGACTAAAAGGTGCTTTGCTGATCACACGGGAATTGAGGTTGACACGTTCAGAGTTACACTCATCCAACTCATGGGTGATGTTAAGGCGTTCATTGAGGAAAGAGCACAACACAAACTTTTGGATGACGACAAAGTGAAGGGATCTCTGGTACAATCATGTGATGGTATTGACAATTCGGGTAAAGCTTCGGAAGTTGGGTCAGTTGTCACGATGTGCAAAGGATCAGAGACTGATAAGCTTGACACTACCAGCAGTTCAGTGACTCTAGTCACCCATGGCATGGATGCTGATTTTAGACCGGTTAATGTACAAATGTTATGTGCTGAGGTACCCTTAACTGTTCAACATTATGTGCTCTCTAATGAACGGAAGCATACTGATCAAATCAAACTCACTTATGACACAAATTTTTTGGAAAAGGCTGATAGCAATACCATGTCTAATTCAACAAATATGAGTCATAAAGGGGGAGAAAGTGATCAGGATGCTAAACGTGATAAATTGCTAAGCTCTGTGTTGACAACTGATGCTTTTAAATCAAATGATATGGTTGATAAAGAAACTTTTAATGAACTTTCAAAGAGATTTTTGCAACTTGAAAAACATTGTATTTCACTTGAAATCGCAATGCAACAAAAGGAAGAAAGTTTTCAAAATAATCAACCATGTAAAAATCCGGAACTTCCTGATTTCCGTGAATACTTTATGATCAATGATTTGAAAGCTCAGCTAGAAACCAAGAACTTGACAATCATCAACCTGAAAAAACGTGTTACTGAGATGTGTGATATGTGTAATGAAGTTAAAGCTAAACATGATTGCGCTGTTAGTGAATTGGAACATAATGTGGCTAATTTACTTGCAAAAAATGAGACTTTGAAACATTAGTGTAATGAATTGTGTGAATCTATCAAAGATACTAAAACTAAGACTCTAGAACAGATAACCTCTTTGACTGCCAAAAATGATGATTTCAAAGCTCAACTTCTGAAAAAGGGTCTCACAATTGCAGCTTTAAAAAATGACCTAAGAAAAGCAACAGGGAATAGTGTGAACACTAAGTTTGCAAAACCATCAATCTTGGGGAAACCAGTTTCTCAATCGTATAGAAACCAATCCGTTGTTAGGCAACCGACTGCTTTTAGATCTGAACGACCAATATTTTCAAAAACACGGTTTGCCTCCCAAGTTGATGCGGAACCAGTTTTGTTAACCAGTCACTCCACATGATTTACCTAAGATCATTGCTTCTGGTTCAGCTAAGCCTCAACAAGTAGTCACTCCTGCTCTCAGCTCCTCTAGGATTAGTTCGAAAACAGTGTCAAAACCAAACATTAAGATTCAAAATTCTTATAATATAAATGACTTGGACAAGAACTATAATCTAGAACAAGCTAGGAAAAGGGCACTGCTTCATAAGGATGGAATCTTAGTTTCACAACCTTGTATGATGCCTCCTAGGTTATTGAGGTACACTGCTAAGATTCAACCGGTTAAATCTAGGAATAACATTAAGTCTTCTACTATGCATAAGACACTTAGCAATCCTAGATCTTGCCAAAAGTGGATGCCAACTGGTAGAATTTTTAAGAACGTCGGACCTAAGTGGTTACCTATCAGAAAGTTGCTCACTAATGGCAATATCATGGTTGATCGTGAAACCCCTAAGGGTTTCGATACTGTTGTCACTAACCCATATATATGCAATCAAGTTTGTGATGTTAGTGCAGGTAGTCCTTACTCAGTTGCAGGTACATCAATCATTCACTATATGAGAAAACTCAAAGTCTGGAGGCCTAAAGCAATCATTTCTCCAGCTTCAAGAGTTTTGGAATGTCAATGTTGATGCATGTGCTTTATGACGTCTGAATACATCAGTTCAGGCCTCGTTCTTCAATGACTTTGACGTTTGAACACCGCAGTTCAAGCCTCGGTTCTCAAGTACATCATTATGGTGTCTGCTGACAACACTTCAGGCTCCGTTCATCAATGAAAAGAAAGGTGTACGATTCAGTGCGCCTTATCTTCGGAAGAAGAGAAATCTTCTTGGTTTTGATCATCTTCAACAACATGCTTCATGCTTTCTCCATGCTCGTTCATTCATCAAGTGGATCTACCTATCTTTGTCCGAATTCTTCTACACTTGGTCAATCAAAAATTACAACCTCGTTTGCAATTTTTGAGGGGGAGAAGGGTGAATGAAATACATGATTGATAGTATTTTTCATTCACTTGCTACTTGGGTGAATGAAATACTCGATTGATAGTATTTTTAATTCACTTGCTACTCAATCAAAAATGGCAAACTTCGTTCGAAATTTTTGAGTGTATGCTTATTCACTTACTTTGGATGCAATTTTTGGTTTTTGTGCATATTCAATAAAAAATAGCAAACTTAGTGTGAATAAACTACATGATTGAGTGTATTTTTATTCACTTTCTACATGATGATTGATGCTTGAAGTATGGTCATTCGGCTCTCCTCTGACACCTAATGCTCCATATATTAAGGATGACTGGGATTTATGTTTGATGAATACTTCCAATCCTCTACGAAGGTTGATCATCTAGTTCCAGAATATCTTGTTCCAGTTCCTGCTGACTCAACTAGTTCACCTTCTTCAAGCTCCATTGATCAAGATGCACCATCTAGAAGTATTACTCAGACTACTCAAGTAACCCAATCTCTAGTTACTCCTCAAGGTGTTAATGATGACTATCATGATATTAAAGTTGCACACATGAATAATGATCCGTTTCCTTACCTCTTTCTTCACGGATTTTTGTTCCTTCCAATGTGCACTTTGTAAACCAACCGCAAGATCATAAAGGAAAATGTCGGCTAAGAATTTGGACATGGAATGTCATGTGATCACGGAGTTTATTTGGTATCCTTTATTTGAGATTGTAGTTAACTTTCACAAACGGCGTGATCTTATTTTATCTTGAAGTCGGGGTTGGTTGGATGCATGACTTTCAATGATAACTTGCTCGTGATTAAGATTTAAGTTGAAGACTTGGTTTATCTAGTTACCAGCAGTCGGGGTGGATGGTTGAAGACCTGGTTAACTATCACTTTAAGGAGTTACGTTGTAGTACTCAGTGTCACACGCTGATGACGTTGTGGATAATCGCAAGAGGTGTTAATGTATCATACGTTGATTAAGTATTGAATACTTAGGGATTTGCTTGGAGCATAAATTCTCTACACCGTTCTTCCAACATTAGTGCAAGCTTAAGTCACCAGAATGGGGAATTTTACTTCAACTTCAAGTTAGATATATCGGGTTTACTTCATCAGTGGTCACTTCATGTAGCCGACTGAATATAAGGGTTGATAATGGTAGTCAGAGAGTTTTTCTGTAGCAGTTGATTCTCACAGGATACATCTAAGCAAATGTTGTTCTTCTCACAAAATTTCATGTTATTGTGCAAAAATGTGTTGTTGATTCTGAGGTATTAAAACCAGCAAGGGAGTAAAGAGACATACATCTGAATGCATAAAGAGTACACGTGATGAACTTAATACTTCGTCTTAATTGAAGTTATGCCGGGAAGACAAATGTCATAACCACAGAGACAATCAGTGTCTTAACTCATGGTGTTCGGTGCACTATTCCAACTACGTGGGGGAAGTGGTCTTTCGATACTTGTGGTATGTATTACTTCAGCTTTCAGTGGGAAGAAATATGAGAAGGACACTTGGAATGTGAGATGATATTGCTTATCGACATCTTCATTCGAACTGTTATGATTTAAGTTAAAATGCTTCTGGTTAATGCTTCATGTACACATTGTTATGCTGACTCCGATGAGTTCGCAACCATCATGGGAGATATATGTGTACATCAAGGACGCACAACAGGTTCACATGACAGGGCTTAATCATTTATTCCGGAATTGATATCCGCAGAGAGGGTCGGTGCCTCAACTTGTTACTTTGGTGTCATCGTATCTACTTGTGGTGGGTACGTGTGTACAATATGAACTAAGCTATTATGTGAAAGATAACTGGAATGCATTTGGTAAAATGAAGATGTTGATCTATTAATCCCCTGAATAGACAACTGCTCAAAACCGTAGAGTAATGTGTACATTGGGGACGCACAACAAGGTCATGTGATTGGGCTTAATATGAAATTCCGGGATTGATAACCGCAGAGATGATCAGTGGTTCACCTTGTTACTTCGGTGTTATTGCTTTCTTCGGGTTTATGAGCCTCATTCAATGAGACTTTTTGCATCACTTCAACGACTTAGGGAAAGTGGTCTCATAAAGATGATTGTCGGTTTGGGGGAAAGCTACCAAAGCTTCACATTGAGGAGGATAAAATTCGACGATTTGTTAGTGCCCAGTGATTGACTCAGCTGTGAGAGTCTAGTGATTTGTTATCAACCTGTGCTTGGTGAATTGTTGTGACTTGAGTCGTTTCGATTAGTCTGATTGTAATTTGACGTTGTGAGTTAAACATTTACAACTTGACTTATTATGATCGGATCCATTGTAACTTGACTCGTCGCGACTTGACACTTAGGGCTAATTGTGACTGATCCGAGATCTCACTCTAAGTTTAACTCGCGTATTACATCTTTCGGTTTCTTTTGTTGACTTTAAAAAAATCCCGGGAGAGAATCGATCTCTCGGTTTAAGTCACAAGAGTTGTAAAATCCCGTTTAAGATTACACCATGGCAACCACAAGTTCAGAAAATTATTCGTAAGCCTCTAAAGCTTTGGTGGTGAATATGTATGAGAAGTTGTCTACAAACTTCTACAATGGCTTCTGCACACATCAGTGTAGGACCCGCACCTAAAATTTTGTCTTTTGAACTAACCAGTTCAGTTATTGTACAGTATCCCACTCCTGCATGTACCTTATGTACCCTCAACACTTGGAGCATAAATTCTCTACACCGTTCTTCCAACATTAGTGCAAGCTTAAGTCACCAGAATGGGGAATTTTACTTCAACTTCAAGTTAGATATATCGGGTTTACTTCATCAATGGTCACTTCATGTAGCCGACTTAATATAAGGGTTGATGATGGTAGTCAGAGACTTTTTCTGTAGCAGTTGATTCTCACAGGATACATCTAAGCAAATGTTGTTCTTCTCACAAAATTTCATGTTATTGTGCAAAAATGTGTTGTTGATTCTGAGGTATTAAAACTAGCAAGGGAGTAAAGAGACATACATCTGAATGCAGAAAGAGTACACATGATGAACTTAATACTTCGTCTTAATTGAAGTTATGCCGGGAAGACAAATGTCATAACCACAAAGACAATCAGTGTCTTAACTCATGGTGTTCGGTGCACTATTCCAACTACATGGGGGAAGTGGTCTTTCGATACTTGTGGTATGTATTACTTCAGCTTTCAGTGGGAAGAAATATGAGAAGGACACTTGGAATGTGAGATGATATTGCTTATCGACATCTTCATTCGAACTCTTATGATTTAAGTTAAAATGCTTCTGGTTAATGCTTCATGTACACATTGTTATGCTGACTCTGATGAGTTCGCAACCATCATGGGAGATATATGTGTACATCAAGGACGCACAACAGGTTCACAAGACAGGGCTTAATCATTTATTCCGGAATTGATATCCGCAGAGAGGGTCGGTGCCTCAACTTGTTACTTTGGTGTCATCGTATCTACTTGTGGTGGGTACGTGTGTACAATATGAACTAAGCTATTATGTGAAAGATAACTGGAATGCATTTGGTAAAATGTAGATGTTGATCTATTAATCCCTTGAATAGACAACTGCTCAAAACTGTAGAGTAATGTGTACATTGGGGACGCACAACAAGGTCATGTGATTGGGCTTAATATGAAATTCTGGGATTGATAACCGCAGAGATGATCAGTGGTTCACCTTGTTACTTCGGTGTTATTGCTTTCTTCGGGTTTATGAGCCTCATTCAATGAGACTTTTTGCATCACTTCAACGACTTAGGGAAAGTGGTCTCATAAAGATGATTGTCGGTTTGGGGGAAAGCTACCAAAGCTTCACATTGAGGAGGATAAAATTCGACGATTTGTTAGTGCCCAGTGATTGACTCAGCTGTGAGAGTCTAGTGATTTGTTATCAACCTGTGCTTGGTGAATTGTTGTGACTTGAGTCGTTTCGATTAGTCTGATTGTAATTTGACGTTGTGAGTTAAACATTTACAACTTGACTTATTATGATCGGATCCATTGTAACTTGACTCGTCGCGACTTGACACTTAGGGCTAATTGTGACTGATCCGAGATCTCACTCTAAGTTTAACTCGCGTATTACATCTTTCGGTTTCTTTTGTTGACTTTAAAAAAATCCCGGGAGAGAATCGATCTCTCGGTTTAAGTCACAAGAGTTGTAAAATCCCGTTTAAGATTACACCATGGCAACCACAAGTTCAGAAAATTATTCGTAAGCCTCTAAAGCTTTGGTGGTGAATATGTATGAGAAGTTGTCTACAAACTTCTACAATGGCTTCTGCACACATCAGTGTAGGACCCGCACCTAAAATTTTGTCTTTTGAACTAACCAGTTCAGTTATTGTACAGTATCCCACTCCTGCATGTACCTTATGTACCCTCAACCGATAAGGACTTGTAGATCTTGGCTAAACTAATGGTTGATGAATACTTTGAGTCGCCAATTGGTGATACACCGGTACCACCAGCCATCGCAGCTCATATTCCAAACGATTCGAAATGGTTCATCTTGTCCTGTTTCAATAGCTCAAGACGCTCCATTAGCCAGTCATTCATCAACATCATCATACTTTCAATTTCCTTCCGTACATCAGGGCACTGCAGTCGACGATTATTTTGAAGTAAATCCATCTGCTCCTCCTGATGTTGCTCCGGTCCAAAACACATTTACTCCTGAAACTTCATCTAAGGCTTCTTCTTCAGGAGATATTTACACAAGCACATCATTTTCCTACCCACAACCACATGATCTTCACTATAATGGGAATCCTTCTCAACCGGTGTCCACATGAAGTGATCTGAACACACATGCCTTGTGGTGCTTTCATAATTCCATACTATCCAAAGTCGAGCCTAAAGATTTTAAGATTGTCTTATCAGACGAATGTTGGTTTAATGCGATACAAGAAGAAAGACATGAATTCTATCAACTTTAAGTATGGGAATTGGCACCATCTCCAGACTGTGCAATGATTGTAGCTCTTAGATGGGTCCTTAAAGTGAAATCTGATGAGCATGATGACGTTCTGAATACAAGGCAAGGGTTGCATCTAAGGGTTATCATCAAAAGAAAAGCATTGATTTTGAGGAATCGTGATCGCCCTAACCATGTCTACCGTCTGCTAAAAGACCCTTTATGGCCTAAAGCATGAGCCTTGGGCATGGTTCTATGTACTGTCAATGGTTCTCTTGGCAAATGGATTCTCCAGTGGTGTGGTGGAACTTCACATCGCAAGGACAGAGTTTCAGCTAGCAAATTTCTTCACTAAGGCACTTCCTGGAGAACGGTTTCGATTTATTCTCCAGCAACTTAGTTTGGATAGTTTCATGCCAGTCTCACTCAAAAGTCTTCTGGAAGAGAATGAGGAGTAATGGATTCGCTTCAAATATCCTTATATATATAATATAAAACCCAGAAAAGAAAAATACAAAAATATAAAACCTATAAAAACCATAAAAAATCAGAAAAACCGAAAAAATACCAAAAACATAGTTTTTCTTAGGCATGTCTTCTGGCATCAATAACATTTACGGTCCTAGAAATGTCATTCAATAATGACACAGATTTTTTTAAATGAAGTTCGATCAGAAGTTCAAAATGTTTTTAAAACATGCCTTATATGACTTGCAGTTAATTCAGACTGTAACACGGATTTAAAATTATGGCTTGCAGTTAATTCAGACTGTAACCCGGATTTAAAATTATGGCTTGCAGTTATTTCAGATTGTAACCCGGATTTAAAATTATGGCTTGCTATTACTTCAAATAGCAACCCGGTTTTCAAAATCTGTGGAAAACGCGTCACCATGTTTTTCACAGTGTGCGGACCCTCCGAAAAGTTGTACGCTTCAGTTCAACCTTTCTAGTAAAAGAAGAGAAGTATTCTTTTCCCAAAATCTCTTTCTTCTACAGGTCATTAATTGAGGGGGAGCGTATTTGCTCAAAATTTCTGCTCCTTTAAAAGCTTTGTGCACCAGCAACAGTGAAATTTAAAAAGTGTCTCAAAATCAGTAAACGTTTAAAATTTTATCACATTTCTCTCCAAAAGTTTCTTCGAAAATCATTTAAATCAATTGGGATCACAAAATCTCAAAAGATTTGAAATTTTATGATCGGGGGAGAGAATGTGATTTAATTATGAAAACTGATTTAAATGTGATGTTTTTGGACTTAAAAAGATGATTTGGACTTAAAAGGTTCGCCCTCCCGTATGTGCTAAAATTTTAAAGATTTTGAATTTAATCAAAGCACATATTGAGGGGGAGCAAGTGATTAAAAATGATGAATAAATAATCTCGAATGAAAGCTCACACGTATGTGCCAAAGTTTTAAAACTTTCAAAATTGATTCAATCAATGTGCACATATTAAGGGGGAGCAAGTGGCTAAGAGTCTTTCGCATATTTTTACAATAATATGTAGAAACTGCGAATTGATTATGACTCAGAATTTGACTCATGAATTGACGAAACATGAAAAGTCGTGAATCGAAAAGACTAGTCCTGGCCGGGTAATAATTTCAAGCTGGTTTACCAGTGATGTAAACGTGTCTCGAAGAGGACTGGTCTAAGTAGAAAGTACCGTTTCGAGAAACTCTTCTTAGATGTATACTTTGACGGGTCTAACTTCCTTTTAAGGAATGTTAACAACTTCAAGATAGTTATTAGGGCTAGTTATAACCTAAAAGCTGATAATGGATCCCTTTAACTAAGCAACGTAAACGTGTCCCTAGGGTATATGTCTATTAAGAGCCGATCAATTCTAATAAGTGCAACTCACCCTGACATGTGCAAATTTCTTTTCTTTACCTATGAGCTCATGTAGAGGGGGAGCAGTTGAAAAATGATAAAACTCTCAAAGTGTTAACAAAATGTGTTTCTTTATCATAAACACTTTGAGAGAATTTTCAATGATTTGGTTATATGGCGATTGTGGAAAAATACCAAATGACCGACCACTTTAATTTAATGCATGGAGTTATATGGATGGTAAGGTTAGGTATATGCTCCCATGATCCACCAGAACCGGAGGGATCTTCCCAGGGACAATCCAATAGATAGATTAGAAGTCCTTAGGAATGATTGAAAAAAAAAGGAGGAGAAAAGTGAGAAAGGAAAGAGTGCCGAATGAGACTGAGCTAGGACTGGAACAAACCCAACAAAGTTCTAGTGATGAAGTCTCGGTAAGCACTGAAGGGGTTGAAGAATTAAAAAGAAATGAAATGAGAAATGGTGAAAAGAAATAGCCCTCCAATTATTCAACCTGAGGGCAGAAACCGGGTTCAATTCAGATGCAACTGATTGTTACCAAGGTAACATCGGTATTGAAGAAAAGACGTCATGGACCCAGTGACGCACTGTGATGCGCGTGGATTGCAACACGCACTACGTTTTACCTCTCGAGAAGCTTGCAATCCCCACCAGGCAGTGTACTTGACCGATGTAGTATAGTGTAGTGGCAAGTACCGGGGGATTGATCGTTCTCTCGCAGGGAATAGTGTTCGTTAGGCTAAAGGCTACTCTAATTTAGGTCTAAGGGTGGAGGAAGATTCTTTTTGTATTTTTATATTTTATGAAAGCAGTAAAATCTCTGGTTTTGGAGGAGAGGGCGGAATTAGTTGCTAGTCAACTAACCCAAGTTATCTACTTTTAATCTACTTATATTTTTGTATTTTTTTGGTTTTGAGAAAATCAGTGGTGGAGAGTAGTGTTTACTTAGATTTCATTACTCCCACTTATATATATAATATAAAACCCAGAAAAGAAAAATACAAAAATATAAAACCTATAAAAACCATAAAAAATCAGAAAAACCGAAAAAATACCAAAAACATAGTTTTTCTTAGGCATGTCTTCTGGCATCAATAACATTTACGGTCCTAGAAATGTCATTCAATAATGACACAGATTTTTTTAAATGAAGTTCGATCAGAAGTTCAAAATGTTTTTAAAACATGCCTTATATGACTTGCAGTTAATTCAGACTGTAACACGGATTTAAAATTATGGCTTGCAGTTAATTCAGACTGTAACCCGGATTTAAAATTATGGCTTGCAGTTATTTCAGATTGTAACCCGGAT
This sequence comes from Artemisia annua, assembly GCA_014162995.1. Lineage (NCBI taxonomy): Eukaryota > Viridiplantae > Streptophyta > Magnoliopsida > Asterales > Asteraceae > Artemisia > Artemisia annua. Next base: position 5,214 of record LBNU01012962.1, on the reverse strand, counting down.
TTAAAATTATGGCTTGCTATTACTTCAAATAGCAACCCGGTTTTCAAAATCTGTGGAAAACGCGTCACCATGTTTTTCACAGTGTGCGGACCCTCCGAAAAGTTGTACGCTTCAGTTCAACCTTTCTAGTAAAAGAAGAGAAGTATTCTTTTCCCAAAATCTCTTTCTTCTACAGGTCATTAATTGAGGGGGAGCGTATTTGCTCAAAATTTCTGCTCCTTTAAAAGCTTTGTGCACCAGCAACAGTGAAATTTAAAAAGTGTCTCAAAATCAGTAAACGTTTAAAATTTTATCACATTTCTCTCCAAAAGTTTCTTCGAAAATCATTTAAATCAATTGGGATCACAAAATCTCAAAAGATTTGAAATTTTATGATCGGGGGAGAGAATGTGATTTAATTATGAAAACTGATTTAAATGTGATGTTTTTGGACTTAAAAAGATGATTTGGACTTAAAAGGTTCGCCCTCCCGTATGTGCTAAAATTTTAAAGATTTTGAATTTAATCAAAGCACATATTGAGGGGGAGCAAGTGATTAAAAATGATGAATAAATAATCTCGAATGAAAGCTCACACTGTATTTTTTTATATTTTATGAAAGCAGTAAAATCTATGGTTTTGGAGGATAGGGCGGAATTAGTTGCTAGTCAACTAACCCAAGTTATCTACTTCTAAGCTACTAATATTTTTGTATTTTTTTTTGTTTTAGAGAAAATCAGTGGTGGAGAATAGTGTTTACTTAGATTTCATTACTCCCTAACTATCTTTTACCATGTAATTAGTATGTTGAGTTTGCTTGGATGACGGGTGTATTCCTAACAATTCGTAGGGAGTGCGTTCAATTCCCTAACTCTATAAGTTCCTACCTCACTCTATGACGATACATCAAGCATCCTATCATGAGCTCACCGATAGCAACCTATGCATGAAATACTACCTTAAAATCGATAACGCACATACGATTCACGTTTCTTAAGACGTTCAAGCTTGTTACCGTATAGGAGGTTAGCCAGTTTTCTCAAGTCTAACGTAGATGAAACATTCACCCAAACACAATCACAACATACACATCACATGATAATCAATAGTTAGGTTTCATTAGATCTAAGCAAACACAAAGTAAATTAGCCTAGCATGTTGAAAGAAAGACAAG
>LBNU01012961.1:58102-80418 GCA_014162995.1 Artemisia annua | reverse complement strand
TAAAATCATATTCCTTGCAAGAATCGGGTGTTAGAATAATTATCGGGTTGAGATATCGTGATTTGATGAAATTATTAGCGTATATTGGAAAATATAGCAACGGGTCTCAAAACACCGGGTAAATTAATAATATAATTTTTATATCATTATAATGAGTATGAATATATATTAGATACGTAGACGGGAGTATCGGGTATATTGTTAGTAGTAAAAACTGAGTGGTAACGTTAATTAAATAATTAACCATACTTAAATGAAAACACACAAACCCGTGCATGACCTAATATACTGATGATGTTACTGATGATATGCAGACTAATTCTAGTCTACATGTAGTGTTCTTACTGATGATGAATGAATTCACAGCTAAATCAAACTGGTTACTCGAATTTGAATACCCGTAAACCACGTTTACGATGAATTAAATGTTGTTTATGAATAGTGATTTCCCTCTGGGAATGAATAGTGTCATGTGAATAGTAAATTTTCTGAACGCTTCTCGGAATCTCAAATTGACTCTGAAAGCGATGAATAGTAAAATGATGAATAGTGACCGATGAATAGTAACAGTGAATAGTGAAATGTCGAGGTTTGGGAAATGGCCTGAAATTACGGGTTGTGACAACATTGGACCATTTAAGATTCTAGCTAGAGTCGGCCCAGTGGCCTACAGACTTGAGCTTCCATCGGAACTCAGTAGTGTACACAATACGTTTCATGTTTCCAATCTCAAGAAGTGTTTAGCTGATGAATCCCTCATCATTCCGTTAGAAGAGATTCAACTCGATGACAAGCTTAACTTTATTGAAGAGCCAGTTGAGATTATGGATCGTGAAGTCAAGCGGTTGAAAGATAGTCGAATTCCTATCGTCAAGGTTCGCTGGAATTCTCAACGAGGTCCCGAGTTCACTTGGGAGCGAGAAGACCAGATTCGTCAGAAGTACCCCCATCTTTTCACTAATACCACTACAACGACCAACACAGACTGAATCTCGCGGACGAGATTCCCTTTTTACGGGGGTAGAATGTCACAACCCGCTAATTCCCAGGTCAATACTATTTTCTAAACTCGATTTATTTATTTTAAGACTTACCTGAAAACGGTTTACGTTTAATTTTTAAATTCAATAAACGTAAAGTTGTGGACGAATATAAAAGTACACTGTAACATTAGGTTATATTTAGCCCATGTTACCATATTTCATTGCCATTACATATTTTCATAATTTAATTGTTGAAGACAATTATACAATAATTAGTCACGTATATTCATTAAACAAATGTTTTATGCATGTAAATGATCACACGAGGTACCCAATGCTCCTAATAAATATTTTCTTACATTTTATTACTTCCTAGATGATTTCTCAAGTGCCAAAGATATTTCCTTATGCTTGACGTAATTTCTTTATTTTAATTGTTTAAACACGCATAACTTTCGTTAACTACTAAACTTATATCAATGCATATTTTTACTACCCAATACATTCAAAATACACCTTTTATACAAAGTTTAGTAAAATATCCCCTAGGGGAGACATGGAGCTGCCCCTCCCCCTTAAATCTTGGACAATATACAAACAAACTTAGCCTCCATTTTTTTTTCATAAGACAAGATCATTAAATGTTGTATGCTTGACCATGCCCTTGCCCTCTTTTTCCCCCTAAATTTCGGCAACCACAAGGACCAATAACATAGATATTTTTGACCACTTGACTAACTCCTATATATATATATATATACTTACTTAAATTCCTTTACTAACAACACCTATCAAACCTACAAATATATATATATATATATATATATATATATATATATATATATATATANAGCAAGCGAATAAGAAATATATGATAAAAAGATATACTTGTTAAGTAAATTATCAAGATCCTTAAGTGTGGTTTATTATTTCAATTAAGTTCTCTTATTGATGAATTAATATCTCTTACGAATAAATATTTTCTCACAACGATGGTTTCTTTTGAAAACAATTTTTCACAAAGAGATATCAATATTTAAATTAAAACCCAATTATTTTCACGGCTTTTGCCCGCTCAAACAACCAAAATTTCAATCTACGTAACTTAAAATTACTAACCAATATATTTTCTGACTTTTGTAAAACCATACTTAATTCACGGAATAATTTACTCAACAAGTATATAAAAAGTCTACTCACGAATCATGACTACTAAGTTAACAATAATAAACATATTTCTAAACTAACATATATAAATTACTCGCACATAATAAAAAGTACACCACAAGCAACAAATAAAGCAACAATAACTACTAAGCTAAACATCACAATTAATATACACATACTAAAAATAAAAAGATAAAAGGGTTAGAGATAACCAAATGAGATAAAAAGTATAAAGACGGCTAGATGAGACCCATTCCATAAGCACCAAAATCCCGTCAATAAGCTTCTCCACTAAACCCACTAGTTACCTCTTAATCACCAAAAACTATCGTAGTAAACTATTTAACCTTTTATTGCTACTAATAAGTGGATTTAAAAATAAAATCTTCAACAAAAAGTAAAGTTGCTAGTATAAAATGTTTACTGAGTCCTTCAAAAACAAAGAAATCAAAAGTGAAATACTTATCAACTCTTATAAATATAGTTTTAATAATGATTCAATAATGAGAACATTTAATACATCGGAGATCAGTTACGGAAGAAGAACAAAAACATGAATTATAAGAAATAAATTAAAAAAAAACAAATTGAAAGTTTGGGAAACGAAAATGACGCTATTAAAAATATTGTTTAACAATTTAGTGCTTCATAAATTAAAACAGTACAACTACAAGATACTAAAAAAACGAAAGATCTAGAAACCATAATAAAGGCGTAGAGGATTGGGAACCCCAATGGGGTGTCGGCTCCCGTATTACAATGAGTGCATATTCATTTATAGCGACATGTCAAGACCTAGCAAAAGAAATATCCACCATCTAAGCTGTGGGCTTCTGGAATGGGCCAGGGCTCCATGAAATATACATCTTCTTATCATTTATCTTGGGCTTTGTTGCAAAGGGCAGGCCTGGTGTCTTCATTTTAAATGTATAGACATTTTCGAATGTGTTAAAGAAAATAGTGATCTTGTATGCCACAATGAAGAGACAGCAGGTATCAAATTCAGTTTTAACATTTGAATTAGCAATGGTTGGACTTGGTCTTCATAATATTCTTCCATGCTCCAAATAAAATTATTTTTGGTCTCGTAATTTCGTGCACTTTCCAATCTCGTGCTCGGTTTTGCCATTTTTCCATTCTTTTTCCAAAACTCTAATCGGGGCTGGCCTCGACTCCATATTTAATATCACAGTATGTACCGCTTGTTGCCGAGTCGCGCAAAACTGCATGCTTTCGCTCAAAATTGTATGTTTTTGCCCAGAATTCAATCCTTTGTACCTGAAACACATAAAAACGCAAACCAAGGATATCTGCAGTATATTTGGGCCTATTTGGTCGTTTTTATGCCTCAAGGTGGGTATAAAATGATGAGTATTTACACACTCATCAATCCCCACACTAAACTATTGCTAGTCCCTAGCAATCCTTTATGAAAATTTAATGGATTTGAATTCTCTTTACCAAAAGCCATTACTTCTGGAGTAGCCAAATGTTTTAGTTCAAGTAAGAACTATGGTACACTGATAACCATATGATTTTGAGCAAACCATAAGCTGTCAACGGATTTGATTTGTCTTTACCAGAAGCCGTTTGCTTCTGGACTAGCCAACTCTTTGATGGAATTCAGTCATCATCTTGGTGATTTGATTACCAATTATGGTTTTCCACTGCCTTTACAACAAGCCATAACCTTGCGGGCTAGCCAACTCTTCACTATCAAAGATATGGTGAGTTGAATACCATACAATTTTTGGCAAATTGTAAGCCATAAACGGATTTGAGATATCTTTACCAAGAGCCGTTTGCTCTTGGATTAGCCAGTCCTTATGTGGGTTAGACATGGTGGACTGATAACCATTTATTGTGTAAGTGCAAAGCACTTCCACTAAGTGAAAAAATTTTAAAATTTTGGCCAAAATGGGGGAATTAGGGCACTAGAAGGTAAAAATGTGATCAAATTCGCCAGAATTCCCCCCACACTTAGAATTGAATATTGTCCTCAATATTCAAAGTCCCGACTATTACGCCGAATCCTTGAACGTAAAAAGATAACATTATTAGCTAAGTGTGGGAACCAAATGTGAAAAATAAGCTAAATTGCTAAAGCTTCTTAAATAGAAGCTATCACTTCTTTTAAAATGATGATTATTTTTTATTTTATTTTATTTTTTATTTTTTTTATATATAGATATGTACATGCCAACAACAGCAGGGGAAACACCCCCACACTTAGGGTGAAAACCCCGTATACATGCTACTGTTTTTGTTTACCGAGTCGCTAGATTGACTCGACCCCGAATTCATTGGTTCTTGGGGAAGCAACATGTGGAAGAGATAATCACCATCGGACATTCATTCAAGATGTTTGGACAAACATTTGAAGCACGTGAAAGTTCCACACCGATGAGATGTATTCCCGGCTCAAGATAATGGTATATGGAAATGCCGGAATCAAAGATAGTGTCTTCACTCCCGAATGAGTAAAGAAGAGAGGAGGTCACCGAGTAGGTGAAGAAAAGGAAGAAAGTCATGATAACAATGATGATAAGAATTTCTTCCTCAGGATCAAGTTCAGTTGCACTCGTTTGGATTTCAAAGGTTAAGCTCTTTGGTTTTGAAAACATCCCGGGTGGGAGGGTGGGAATTTGCAAATTCTCATGATTTAGGACATCTCCCCCCGGGTCATTATACTCCGGAGGAGTCATGATATGAGTGAGTTCACCGGCGAACTCCTCATGAAGAGAATCAATCACATGATGTAATTCTGTGAGCTCTTGTTCCATTATCGACTCATCTCTCTCCTCATCAAAGATTGGATTGCTAGAAATCACAATGAAATCAGATTCAAATTCAAATAGAGGGTTGGTGAAAGTCGCATTAAATGTTTCGGGAACAAGGTGAATAACATTCTCTCTTGGACTGTTGGGATACGAAGTGAGTGACGGATCATGATATAAGAGACTTTCAATATCTCCTAGATCGGCTTCAAAGTCAAAGAGATCATCGTCACTTCCTGATGGAAGTGGATTGATGTGAGTGAGTTCATCGGCGAACTCCTCAAGAAGAAGATCAGCATCAGAATGTGGAACTGGTGCCTCAACATACTCGATGTCTCCATAAGATGCACAATCTTCGCTAAAATTGGAGAAAGTCTCAATTTGATCTTTTGAACACTCAAGAGGGGAAGGAAAATCACACACATGATCAAAAGTTCCCTGTGACTCTCCTGGGATTGGGACAAGGTTCTCAACACTAGACTTTATGAATTCATCCGATTCCTTTTCAGGAACAGTGCTAAGATGATCATCCCCCATGTTCAGAGAGTGAGTGTGAACTTTGGGTGTGATAGCAGTTGATTGAGATGGAATCTCAACTGCTGGGCTATCAACTGATGAACTTGATGAAGTTTTATAAAATTGAAGAATATCAAGTGTATCTTCATCATCACTGTCATCAGGAATGAAACGGAACTGAGAGCTAGATTTGGCTGCTTTTTCTTTTGCAATTGATTCCCTAATAGATTTTTCCAAGGCATCTTGGGAATTTATTTTAGCAGCCTGCTCTTCAGCTAGCAATTCTTCCATAGATTTTTGATGAGTGTCTCTTTGGCCAAGGTCTTTAACTAAACCTTTAAGCTCATCAAGTATTTCCAATGCGGTTTGGATTTCGGGAAGAATTGCTTGATTCATTTGGTACTGTGGAGGTTGGTCATAATACGGTGTGTCAAAATTGTCAAAAGGAAATGGATTCCTCATTTGACAATCTGAACTGAAGTGTGGACCTCCACAGTAATCACAACAGTAAAACTGATGTGGCTGTGAATCGTATGTGCTGGAGTCATAATCGTTATCAGGAACCTGCTCATAGACAAGCGTGTTTCCCGATTGACAATCATAACTGTAGTGTGAATCACCACAGTACTCACAACAGTAAAACTGCTGAGTCTCATAGTGTGGTAGCTGATGGAATAAATCGGTCGTGTCATGGTAGGAATAGGGATTCTGGTTATAGACAGACCCGTTTCCTGACTCTACCATACCACAACTGGGGCAATTACCACCATTATAAGGACCACCACACCATTGACAATCAAGAAGGTGAGGATGAGACATAGAAAGAATCAAATGGTTAGAGAGGGTAAGGGATAAATAATCAAACTGATAAGAGGGATAAGAAGAATATTTTTGATAAACATATTATAAAAATAAGAAAGAAAATCTTTTTGGGTTTTTTGTGTTCGTTGAAAGCTGAATTAAAATGTTTTTGGAAATCGTTTTGAAAAACCAAATCGTTTCCTCTTGAATCACACTAAGTAATCCCTGAGTAATCTGAAATGGTAAAATTTACGACTTGTTTTGTTTTTATATGAAAATATGAACAAAGATGGGAAATATACAATGAGTGAATGTCCAAAGGCCACTAATCTTCAAATACGTTTAGATACGCAGCACACCTCCCCGGCAGCGGCGCCAAAATTTGATCGGCTCTGAACAGTCAACTAAAACTGACCAAGGATTTGGTCAACTAAAGTCAAACAATTGAGCCAATACTAAACCAAGGAGTATAGAATATCCCCGGGTCGTTAAGTCCCGACGAGGTGTGAATGGTATCAAAAACGACTTGTGATCGGGTGAATTTGACTGGAAAAGGGTTATGAGAGATTTGGAATTTGTAAACTAAATTAAGCAAATAACAATTCTAAATAACTCAAATTAGCAAACACGTAAATCACAATTAGTCAATTATACTAAAACGTAATCTAAACATAAAACGGGCCTAAAAATAAATGATTGAAGCAAAGATAATAATAACACTAGTAGCAAGTAAATAATCTAAAGTTAACGATAAAAAATAACAACTAAAAAAAGTAATAAACTAAATTATACTAAGCAAGCAAATAAGAAATATATGATAAAAGGATATTCTTGTTAAGCAAATTATCACGATCCTTAAGTGTGGTTTATTATTTCAATTAAGTTCTCTTATTGATGAATTAATATCTCTTACGAATAAATATTTTCTCACAACGATGGTTTCTTTTGAAAACAATTTTTCACAAAGAGATATCAATATTTAAATTAAAACCCAATTATTTTCACGGCTTTTGCCCGCTCAAACAACCAAAATTTCAATCTACGTAACTTAAAATTACTAACCAATATATTTTATGACTTTTGTAAAACCATACTTAATTCACAGAATAATTTACTCAACAAGTATATAAAAAGTCTACTCACTAATCATGACTACTAAGTTAACAATAACAATAAATCCAACAATAATAAACATATTTCTAAACTAACATATATAAATTACTCGCACATAATAAAAAGTACACCACAAGCAACAAATAAAGCAACAATAACTACTAAGCTAAACATCACAATTAATATAAACATACTAAAAATAAAAAGATAAAAGGGTTAGAGATAACCAAATGAGATAAAAAGTATAAAGACGGCTAGATGAGACCCATTCCAAAAGCATCAAAATCCCGTCAATAAGCTTCTCCACTAAACCCACTAGTTACCTCTTAATCACCAAAAACTATCGTAGTAAACTATTTAACCTTTAATTGCTACTAATAAGTGGATTTAAAAATAAAATCTTCAACAAAAAGTAAAGTTGCTAGTATAAAATGTTTACTGAGTCCTTCAAAAACAAAGAAATCAAAAGCGAAATACTTATCAACTCTTATAAATATAATTTTAATAATGATTTAATAATGAGAACATTTAATACATCGGAGATCAGTTACGGAAGAAGAACAAAAACATGAATTATAAGAAATAAATTAAAAAAAAAAACAAATTGAAAGTTTGGGAAACGAAAATGACGCTATTAAAAATATTGTTTAACAATTTAATGCTTCATAAATTAAAACAGTACAACTACAAGATACTAAAAAAAACGAAAGATCTAGCAACCATAATAAAGACGTAGAGGATTGGGAACCCCAATGGGGTGTCGGCTCCCGTTTTACAATGAGTGCATATACATTTATAGCAACATGTCAAGACCTAGCAAAAGAAATATCCACCATCTAAGCTGTGGGCTTCGGGAATGGGCCAGGGCTCCATGAAATATACATCTTCTTATCATTTATCTTGGGCTTTGTTGCAAAGAGCAGGCCTGGTGTCTTCATTTTAAATGTATAGACATTTTCGAATGTGTTAAAGAAAATAGTGATCTTGTATGCCACAATGAAGAGACAGCAGGTATCAAATTCAGTTTTAACATTTGAATTAGCAATGGTTGGACTTGGTCTTCATTATATTCTTCCATGCTCCAAATAAAATTATTTTTGGTCTCGTAATTTCGTGCACTTTCCAATCTCGTGCTCGGTTTTGCCATTTTTCCATTCTTTTTCCAAAACTCTAATCGGGGCTGGCCTCGACTCCATATTTAATATCACAGTATGTACCGCTTGTTGCCGAGTCGCGCAAAACTGCATGCTTTCGCTCAAAATTGTATGTTTTTGCCCAGAATTCAATCCTTTGTACCTGAAACACATAAAAACGCAAACCAAGGATATCTGCAGTATATTTGGGCCTATTTGGTCGTTTTTATGCATCAAGGTGGGTATAAAATGATGAGTATTTACACACTCATCAGATACCTTCGTGATCACATTTTCCTACATATATATTCATCTACTACTAGTAAGTCTAAAAATCATCTCTATATTCTACTTATATATTTTGATGACGATTTATATATGAGTTCATGTTATGGCGATTTCATATCCATTTGAACTATTATACAACACATATCACCCTATACATATATGTTTGTACATGATTTTTGGTAATTCTAAACAAGTTAAACACGAATATTTCTTGATAAAAATGGCTAGGTTCAAGTCCTAACTCATATTTGATTTTCTTGTACTAAGTTAAGATCTAAAATAGGTGACTTGTTTCTTACAACTAGATTATTCACTCTTGATGTTTTAGTGCAAGTAATGGGTTGATAATATAGCCTTGTCACTATTAAAATTATGGGAAAGTTGTAGTAGTGTTAGGATAATTTTTGGAGATGATCCAAGTTAGATCTAGTAAGTTACTAGTGATAAAAATGAAGTTTGTAGCCTTTTACATACCTTCTGACCCAAAAACGTTTTTACATATTTGGTTAAAAATATAGAAAATAAACTTTATAATGAAAACGTGAGCGCTTGAATGACTAAAAACGGACTTATAACGAAAAAGATATGCTAGATTTAAGATTTGCGGCAAAAACTAAATTTCCTGAAATAATACTTGCTGACAGAACTTTTGACAAGCAAAAACCGAGCTTTAGAAAATATCTAGACTAACCGAGACCTTGAAAATATACTAGTATACCTTATCACCTTCGCGGGGATAGGTAGAATATGGAAAACGGACTTAAAATGAGATAGTTAAGGCCTTCCGAAGTTTTTGACGAAAAATATATTTTGACAGCTTTGGTAAAGGCTGAGGGAATAAAATAAATGAGGTTTTTGCACATTTTTATCCACTTTTAGCCAAAACGGAATACACAAAGTTACTATTAACTTAAGGACATTATTTAGGCGCGTTAGAACGTTATAAGAATACCCATAACATGAAAACCGTAAATAAAACACGAAATGAGGAAAAATATATATTTTAGTTACTATTCACAGCTTTTGTGTATATATTATTTGGCGGCAAAATAAACATACGGACTTGAACATTAGCAAACATTTAAACATTACAACAATTTCCTTGATAAAATTACATAGTTTATTACTAAATTACTTTACAAACATATATGGGTGATAAATGAATTTACAAAAATACATACGACACCTATTACAAAATCCTAAGACGACTTATATATTTTTAGGTTGTTCTTGAGTTTTCTCGCATAAGAAACTCGTTTTCATTTCACCAAGTACGTTGATTACTACAGGTGAGTCATAGCCCCACTTGTACACTTTTATTACATAATTTCAAATACTTGGGGTGGAAATACACTACTTTATTTTTATTGCGGACATAAGTACAAAACTGTTACATTGCCTAAGTTACCGATTACTGCCGCTTAAGTCCCCTTTATCATGAACCGTTAATTACTTGTAAGCGCGGATGTTATGAATAGATCTATTTGGGTTGACACCCCGTCCGGGTTGGTCGCGCCAACTTGTTAAACGGACGCATACCATTCGGATTAATTCCGAGTGTCTGGCAAACACTTATTTGGGGCATTATTATGCTTGATTGCATACGATTACGTCGAGCTTCGGGGTCATGAGCTTAAGGCATTGTATTTTATTTTTGGGTTAACATTGTATTTGTTATAATGGTTGTCCCTATTAAAAATCTTGTGTTCCGCGGATTACTTGTTTACTAAACCTATGATCTCACCAACAATTATGTTGACGTTTTAGCGTGTATTTTCAGGTAACTAAATGAAGTTTGCATAAGTATGTATGGAATGCGTATCGAGTCACATTTTGGAAGCACATCATGATGAAGATTTCTTTGCATTACTTAGCGTTTGGTTATGTATTAAAATCTTACATTTTGATGGTGAAACTCTGCAACTTAATGCTTTTGTAAACTCTTATGTTTAAATCAAATGCTTGTTTTAAAATGACTCACTTAGAGGTCATTCTTTATTTCCTTGTACTTTGTATTCCATGAACGTCACTCCCTCGGAATTCCATTCCGCTGCGATCCGATTTTGGGGGTGTGACAGGCTGACAATGGGTAAAGACCCGACCCGACTCCACGAATACTAACTACTTCTAATCTACGTACTAGTATCTATTATAAATACTACGAGCTAAACAATGCTTAATCGTACTTGGGGTGACTGAATCTTCTATAAGAAAATCGTATTCCTAACATTTTCCATGAGTTCATGGATCTTTTCCTCTAAATTCTCCAATATTGCTTCTTTTTGTTCTTTTGTCAACGGTTGGGTAACTTTGAGTGAATTTGGTGGTGTGCTTAGTAGTGATGATGATGATGATGTGGAATTGGTTTCTTTTGGGTTGGAGGGTTGGGTGAGTTTGTTCATTGGTGCTTTCTTCCTATTGGCTTTACCCATTTTGCAAACTTCTTCCTTCTCTTCCTTTTTCTCTTCCATACTTTCACATAACTCCGCTAACATCACATCCACTTCTTTCTCCTCCTCCAAATTAGTTATGTTTATCCTTAACTCACTAAGTGCAAAGTCCACCGTACACTTGGTAGTCACAAGAAATTCCCTACCGAAAACAACTTCCGGTTCATCAGAATTGCCATACTCAATAACAACAAAGTCAACCTTAAAAATGTGTCCATGAATATTCACTTTCACATCCTTAACCATCTTCCTTCCATAATCCACATAGTCAATACGAACAAAACCAAGCTTATCTACCACATCCTCCGTTATGTAGTTGTCCCCATACTCCATATTCAATTCTGCATCCCAAGCCTTGACCCCTTCCACCGCACAAGGTGTAGAAAACCTCATGTGTGGGGCATCAAACTCCTTAGGTGGAGCTCGTGTGAAAACAACCACTCTCTTCTTAGGTTCCTTAGGCAAACAAACATCATTCTCTCCAACTACTTCTCCATTTTTCAAATCCGTTTTCGCTTTCTCCAACATGCTTTCCAATTTCTCCAAAGAATCGCCCGAATCTTTGAACATATCCTCCAAGTTCCTTAAGTATTCCGAAATTTGACTTAAACTCTCCATTTCACTAAAGCAAATTACTAACTATAACATAACCATCAACAAATCAATCAAATCATTAGCGTCGGGGTTAGTCATAATCAAAAATAAACTTGTAATGAAACAATACCTTTTAAACTAACAAACCAAAGCTTCAACAACTCAAAATAAAAATCACTAAAAAATTTACCGAGGCAACCATCCGTTCGGTTGGACATCCAACCGGACGGTTGGTTTGTTGCACAACTCTAACCGGATCGGTACGGGTTGTAACCGATCGGTTAGTTTGAACCTCTAATTTCTTTTTATTACTAAATATTAAAATTTAATATGAAAAATAACTTCTATCTTAATTATTTAATTAAAACCTAAAAACCATTAATTACAACTAATAACTTAATTAATTAAAACACAAATTAATTGAAACATTAAAACATTTAAATTCATTATGCTCATTAACTTAACTTAAATTATCATAACTATATTAATTAAAACTTTAATCAAATTAATTAACCACTAATTGTAACATTAAAACTAATCATAAACTTAATTAAAACTCTAATTAATTGAAATTAATTCTAACAATTAAAACTAATCATAACTAAAATTTAATTAACATTAATTAATCTTAACTAATCACAAAACAAAAAAAACCAAAATTTTTATTTTACCGAGAGTTCCATCCGATCGGATGGAAATCCATCCGATCGGTTGGATTAAAAACCAAAAAATTTTTTCTTCTTCTTTTTTACTTTTTACTATTACCAACTCAAATTTTATGTTTAACAAACTAAAATACTAACAAATCTAATTAAATCCCCAGCAGCGGCGCCAAAAACTTGATGTGCTATCCGGTGTGTACAAGTTTTAAAAATTTATAAACACGCTTATCCGATTATCTATTACATTTTAACACATACGAGCAAGTATACTCGTCCATTTTAGTAAAGGTGGGTAAGTCGAGATCGTCCCAAGGGATTTTGGTGATTAAAGTATTATAAACTAGTTTGTATTAAAAAGGATTGTCAATCCTAATTATCGAAAATTTAAGTATTCAAGAAACAATTATAACTAAACATATACTTGTGTAAAACGCTATAATCAATCATTTGGAGTATTCATGTTAAGCTTGGTGTAAACTTGTTATGATGCACAACTTTTATATGAATGACTAACAATCAATGGTGTTTATCATGTTAAATCACTACTAGAATTCAATCATCTAGTTACTTCCTTTCGGCCTAAGACAACTAGAATAATAATTCCATTAACACGATGTTGTTTAAAAAGCAATTCTTTACTTATGAATTCCTACGAATCCTTTCGGCCTTATTTCGTGATGAAATCTTCTCAAATCCATTTTAAAGAGTAAACATGATGCTTGTCACACACCATATCCCATACTAATTCGTGCACTAACTTTTTGGAATTAAAACATTAAGAAAACCCTTTCGGCCAATATTCCCAAAGATGTATTTATCAACAAATTAAGCAAGATTAGATATTATCCTAACAAACTCATAAATTAAGAAGAGTTTTCATGCATCACCTTTTTAAAGAAAAGAATACTCCATGACTAATTACATCATTCACACAAGTATATACCAAATTACTCCATATCAATTATATTAAAACACGAGTAGTAAACAAAACATTCATTAAACTCAAAGTAACAATAGTTCATTGTGAATAAACAAGATATACCTAGCTTGAGAATTACAAGAACTAGAATTGTAGAACTATAGCAACCACGCGCCTCCAAACGACTACTAAAACAACTTAAACCGCAACACCACACTCGAACCAAACTCTTGAGACTTTAACTCAGAGTTTCCTGGACTTTTTAAAGAGTAAAGTAACCTTTTGGGAAAGTAGTAAGTACTTAGTGCAAGCCTTACTATAGATTAAGTATATTGTATCTTGTATCTAGCCTTGGATATGATTATATAGCCACCAAGTCACTTATTTCCCAAGCAAAAACGTCCTCCAGTAGTTATGAGTAAGAAATGATCAGCCACTAATGATAATGAGGAGTAAAACCTTCAATAAATGCAACTTTGTAACTGCAACATCAATCCGACCGATCGGTTGGTTCTTCTGACCAATTCCAACCGATCCGGTTACGGGCTCCAACCGATCGGTTGGATTGGACCTGTAACCAACTTTTTGATTTTTGTTTTCTTTTCTTTGTCACATGTTTTCTCCTTCATCTTGGTGTTGATTTCTTTCATAGAACTTGATATTTTCTCGCCATATGAACGTAGAAATCTTGAATCTATCAAATCCTTGAGTCCTTGCGTGATTCTTCACTTGATTCCTTCTCGAAAATCTCCAATTATACACGTTCACTTCATTTCTTCATCTTTTTCATCACTTTTTCCTTATTTTGGCTACATTTGCTTTTTCCACGATTAAGTAACAAAAACATACAAATATGGCCCAAGATGGTACATAAAACGTACCTAAAAAAATGTATAATTTACGTGTTATCACTTTCTGTCGAAACCCTAACATGCAAACTAACATGTTTTACGCTCAATTCGCTTAACCAATCCTCATACCATTATTAATTAATGATCCTAACATGTTTTACATCATAAAATTACAGAAGTTTATAAACCCTAATTCCATCATAATTTATATTACATGAATTATAACAATAAAACATTAATTGAATGAAAACTAGTATCAAAAGTATACCTTATGCTTGATTTTTGGCTTCAAGAGCAAAACCCTAATTTTTCTTTTTCTCTTCTCTTGGGAATCGACTAATTATGCAGGAAAAATAGGTTTGGGAGTCTTTATTTTGTATTTATATTATTAGTGGATAATTACCTTAAGTTAGAATTGTAATTGGGCTCAAATTGGGTTTCCTTTTCCCTTCCCAACACCATATTCGGCCGCCCCTTTAATATACGTATATTTTTTTTATTATTTTTTATTAATTTATTTATTACACTCAAAACCTCATACTTTTCATATTTTATGCACTCCCATAACGAAACCTAACGTCTTTCGCGATAAACCTTAATTTTACGACAAACCGGAAAAATAATCATTTTCAAAACAAAGTTTCCAAAAATAGATTTCCACACTCTTTATAAACACAACAAATAAAAACAATCTCCTCGTAACTTACTAACGTTTAAACACTTGAACGAAGACTTGTTACACAAAAACCACGAAACACTAAAACTACACAAGTCATTTCTACACCACAAAGGCGATCAAAATGAACTTACCCAAAATCAATACTCCTCAAATCATAACAACAACCTCACACGCAAAGGGATTTAGTGCCACACATATACCATAAAAAATACTTAATTCACACCAAACAAAGTTTAACGACTAGAGACTATTAGTCAAACTAATATGCTAAAATCACAGTTGTCACACTCTTGGCTTATAGTTTGGCCCAAATCTTGATCCAAATTAAGCCCAATTCCATTTCCTAAATTAACACAACTGTCAAATATGTAAACTCCTGCATCCACTTGTATATCGTTGTTAATTTCATTGGGACTCACTTCTACTTTTTTTAATGCAGCCGTTTTCAGCTAAATTATTTTCCCCATGTGTCTCTTTATTGGGACTCACTTCTACTTTTTTATTAGAGCCGTCTTCAGATAACTTATTTTCCCCATGCATCTCTTTGATATCTCCAACCTCCTTTTTCTTGGGAATACTCATATCCTCCTCGAATGACTCGCTCACTCTCACTTCGCCGGAAAATCTTGACCCTGCATCTTCGTCACGGTTCCGTCTACCAGAATCTTTATCCGGTCGACTGTCTTCCTTTGCATCAACAATTGGCACGTCCTTCTTTTTTAGCCCGTTACCCTCTATCTCATCTTCACTTGTATCCTCATCCTCACTGTTTGAATCCCCTTCTTCTTCATCTAGGTCCTCCTTAATTTGCATATCATTCTCACCCATCATCTCCACCTCCTCTTCTTCCATGTTACATGCTTGTCTCGACTTTGAGTTTTCTTGAATATCTACCCGGGTTATGTCTCGGACTTCTTCCACTACACTAATCCTGTGCAGTTTCCCTTGTACTTTAATATTGAGTTCCTCTTTAATTAAACCCTTGTTACACGTGCGGATGTAAACTCTCCCATAGATAACACTCTAGTTGCCTTCCAATCTACAGTTGCTAGTTCCCAAGATAGTTCCATGTAGCGCCGCGATCTTTTTAAACGTATCTTCATTCCAGCAAGAGATAGGAATGCCCATGATATTAATCCATGTCATCCTACGTCCTGTATGATTAATACTGCTCCCTTTCCTTAGTTTATGTAACCATCTCCTTAGGCCTTGTTCTTTATCCTCTAGTACATTTTTCGCAGTCTCAATGTTTTCCATAACCACCATAACTTCAAAACCACCTAGTAATTTCACTTTAATCTTGTTTAAACCTTGCTCTTCACATAGCAATGGAAGTTTATGTAAGAAACAAGTCGCTTTCACCTCGCCCGCCACACTTCTATTTATCATCTCCATATTTAACTCATTGTCGTCAATAATAATGGTTCTCCTATGTTCTTGTTTCCCCATGAGTACTTCATCGCTGTTCATGTTGCCATTTTGAGTTTGGAAACCATAAGTTCCTGCACCACTGTAACTATGATGCGCTTTAACACCTTCAGATTCTTTATCTTTATTGGTCTCTTCCTTTCTAGCATTTCCCATGTTCACAACATCAACAAAACTACGACCGTCACAGTTGTGCATTCTTCCATTGTTCATGAAATTCCCACCCAAGCTACCATACCTCTCGTTTGTTTCCTTTTTCATTCCCGAAACACCCGACCTCCCACTGCCATTGTGTCCCCTGTCATAAGCTACAAACACTCGTAGTGTTTCTCCCCCAATCTTGATCTTCTGTAACTGATTTAGCAACACTTCAGCGTCATTTACGAGCTTGTAACGTACGAACCCATACCTTTTTCCATTATGCAGCCTTCTTTTGACCATAAACATGTCGAATACGATGCCATAGTTCTTAAATATCATCCACAGATTACCCATTCCCCACTCCTCCGGGAAGTTGAAAAACATAAATGATATCGTCGTGTTGCGTCTCCCACCGGTGTAGTTGCTCCCTAGATGCTTGCCATTGTATCGCCCTCTATTTCTTATGTGCCTATCACTCACGTTCTCATAATCTCTCTTGTGTTTCTTACCAGTTTTTCCAGGTTGGAAAGTCATTTTCTCTCTCACACAGTTTGGGGTCCTTTTCTCTCTGACTTCTGTAATTTGTTTACGTTTAGTTGGTGATAGCTTGTTTTCTTTAATTTTTGTTAACATGTAGAATATGATGATAATTTAAGCTACTTTAATTTGTCTTTTGAAGGGAGCAACACTAATTTATATGATTATTTTTATGAAAAAAAAGGTTCTTATATAATTCATAAAAGACATTTTGCGTCAAAAAATGGTAAGAAATATCTTTCTTAAGATATTTGTTTACTAACAACCCATATGTCTTTATTCAAATATGAACTATGAAACCCGTCAAGCACAAAGATAGCAGGCATGTTGGTAGGTATTTAAGTGGACCAATATAAGCCCAAACGTTCGGCCCATAAAATTATAATAAAAAAGTGGCTGGTGCAGGCGCCATAGTTATATATAGAGAATTTCATATACGCCTAAACATGCATTAAAAATATTATATATTATGCATTCAATACTTGCATTTTGGGTATATATGAAATTAATTATAAAAATAAGGTGATATACTGATATATGAACTTAATCCTTAAAAAATCAAATTTTTCGAAATAAACTTGGTTTTGAAATTTTTGTCACATGTTTTATTTTGTTCAATGTTTTAAAAACCAGTTTTTTATAATCGACCCGGTCGAGTCGTCGGTTCATTGGGTCACCGGTTCAACCGATTTAACCGCCGGATCAAACCGGTTTTCTACTAACTCTTGTCCAATGACAACTAATTAGTGAGGTTGATTTAACGATTATTATGTACACATACAAAACTTAAATAGGCTATTTGAGCACAATATTTTTTCAAGGAAAGATTAAAAAAAGTTGATCTAACTAATAACATGCACACTCAGGGACACATTTTTCAACTTTAGCTATGGCTTTTTGAAATTTGTTCAGTTACAATGCACAATTGATATCTCAAAGATCAAATGAAGTGGAATAAACTTCATGCGTTCACAAATCATCTAAATCTGAGAATTGTTTATTACATTCGACTAATTATTAGTCAAATTATTTATTCGCAAAATCTTGTGAAGTAGCCATGTTCCAGAACTATAAAATAAAGACATACACAACTACTGGTGTGCAAATTTCGACAAATTCAATGAGTTCTACTGAAAAAAAAATTAAAAATGTATTCTAGGCTTGAACGGCAGGATTTATTAAACCGGGTCGACTAAAACCCGGCGGTTCGATCTGGTTTTAAAACAAAGGAAAAACCGGCCACTTCCGGCCCGGTTGCTAAGCCGGTTCCGCTTCAACTGGCCAGGTCAACCCAGGTTTTAAAACATTGGTTTTGTTTGATTAGCTTATTGTATTGATGGTAAAAAGCACAACTTCATTGCAAAATCACCACTCATAATCAGAACCAAATAAAACAGAGTTTTTAACAAAGCATTCAAATCAATACTCATTATCACATATCAGACTTATCACAAAGATTAAACAAACACACACACAAATCCACAAACTAAAAACGAAGCTAGATGCCTTACACCAACGAATCAGATGACAATGAAACCTCAGTAATAGATTCTCGAAACACGAAAACCTTAAACACTCACCGTTCTCCCAAATGTACCCCAACAACAACCACCATGTGTGTTTAGAAAGAGAAATTAGGGAAAGAAATAAACTTGTAATAACATATGTAAGTGATTTTAGCATCGATATAACGGTAAACAAGTGTACAACATGCAACAAACCCTAAGATCAGAATAGCAAACTAAGTGGCAGAGAAACACAGGTGTAGAACATAAAACGAACTCCATTAAATAAGTGTTAGCTAAGATAAGAACCCAATAATCTAACCCACTAACCCAATAACATTATTTTATTCCTTTTAAGTCAACGACTCAGCTCGACTCGGCGTGTGTACAGTGTCGGCTAAAGCCGCGGCTCCTCAGCGCACCCAAGCCACCCACTCCCTCAAGCCGACCTCCAAGGGGGCAGATTCAGAACAGTGTCGGCTTCCCAAACCACTTCAATGAATGTTATATAGTATAATTAGTTTTTAGTATGGCTAAATTAGCAAGATTTTTGCTTTCTTTTAAAATCAACTTTTTAAGTATTTGTCAAACAATTTAATAATATTAGTTTAATATTAAGAATTTATTTTGTATATGTTTAAACATTATATATTTATATAAGTACAAACTGAAACCAATTTTAGTGCGATCTTAGAATAATGTAAAACGTTTTTCACGTAACACTCCATACCCCATAGCATAGCACTTGTAAGAAAATCCTCGTTTTTCAAAAATTTATTAACAAAATTAGACAAATAAGAAAATAAAAAGGCGAAATGATGTAATGAAAAAGTTTATTTATTTTTTATTTTTATTTTTCTGAAAATTGGATACTAAGATCATTTGTAAAAAATGTACGTCATCCCTAAAACAATTCTTTTTTTCTTATTTTGTATGATATGTTTACAACACAGCGAAAACCGAGTTGATCTGGGACGCTTCAAACCTGGCAGGTTGACACGGTTTAATTTGACCCGTTTTTTCGACCCAACCCGTCGAGTTGACCCGGTTTAAATAGACCCATTTTTCGATCGGAACGTTCAACCAGTTGAACCACCCAGGTCGAACCGGGTTTCAAAACATTATAGTTAATCCCCAAATCCTCAAACTTTTATTATTTTAGTTTATAACCCATAAACTTTTTTTATCACAGAAACTATCTGCCACTATAAAATCTAGTTGCTATGCACGAGTACTCGTCTAGTCTATTAAATTACTTTACTTGTTGCATTCCTACGTCATCATATTCAGTTCAAGCAAACGAACCTTAAGTTTGGTTTATACTTTATATTGTGGTTTAGATTGAACTGATTTTGAACTAGAACTACTACTTTGACAATTTATCTTTACAATAGGGTGTTATTTTCGATAATAGCATTTTCGTAGATATAAGTTATGTCAAATTTAATCTAATTTGGACTTTTAAAAGTTACTCCATTTGTCTCAAATTAAATTTTCAATTTTTTATTTTACTTTGTCTTTAAATATAAGTGTTTGCTTTCATATTTTTACCAATCAAAATTAAAAGGTAAAGATGAAGTTTTATCAGTGCACAACATATTAGTCCCACTTTTTTCTATAATGTGTACAAATTGAAATTGAACATTTAGAATGGAAGGAGTACGACTTAAATAAGCTAACCATAAAAGTAGGACGCGAAAATTACCTGTATGGACAGTTAGAGTCATTTGTGTCCTGCAGAGGACTACTTTTATTGGATTTACAAATTTGGGACAGTTGTTCGCGAATGATCAATCACGATCTAGCCGAAGTAGTGTTGGGAAGAAGTAGTGTTGTGAAGAAGAAGTAGTGAAGTTGTGAGAAGTAGTTAGTAGTTGTGGTGTGCACTAGTTGTGTAGAAATTGTGAAGAGTTGTGAGATTGGTTCTAGCTACAATTAGAACTCGACATTTTGCTTAGTGTCGTTAAATAGTGTAAGCAAAGGTGTGTAAGGTTTTCTCTGCCAAAAGGGAGCTTGTTTAGTAGTGAAGAAAACTCTCGAGTAGGTGACTCGGGGAGTGGAGTAGGGCAAGGAAGGTGTCCTTGTAGCCGAACCACTATAAATCTTCGTGTTCGGTTTGCATTTCCTTTCTCTTATCTCTTTTCATTTATTCTTGTATTTATCGCTTTATATCTATGCTTGCAAATATGTGTTGATTGTTGCTTCTATTGTTTTGATGTTGAATTTGTGATAGATAAAAGTCAATATTGTTATAGGATGAATAATTATATGATATGGTCTAATGGACTTAGATGCATTATTCACACTTCTCATGTTGAGTTTAACTTAATCGATAATTTGATACAAAACCTTTTAAGATTTTAAAAGGAAAACTTTAATTGAAGATTTTGAAACAAATCTTTTATAAAACGAAAAAGAGAGAAAACTATTCAACCCCCCTTCTAGTTTTCCACACTTTGTTCACGTAGCATCTTTCGCGAACTGCTGACTTGGCAAGCTAGTGTTTCTTATTATTCTTTTTTTGGCTCATTCCCATGCCGACACGTGTTGTTCGGCAAGGTCGGGAAGTATCATACGCGAACAACTGGTCCAAATTTGTAAATCCAAGAAAAGTGGTCATTTGTAGGACACATGAGTCTCTACCGGTCTATACAGGTAATTTTCGCAAGAAGGACAAAACGTACAAAATAAAGGACCAAACATGTAATAGTAAAAAAAAATACAGAAACTCCACACATTCAAAAAAAGTTCAAGGACCGGTTTTCAAAGAAAGTGCAAGAACCAAACACCATTCATTCCGATCATCCAACCTTTAAACTTTCATCAAATCATATCAAACACAAGAAACTTGTTCAACACATAAAACCCTAGTCAGATCAACTTCTAGAATTGACCGATCATTTTGAGTAAAAGAAGATGCCACCAAAACAATCAAAATCAGAGATAGCAAAGAAGCAGAAGAAAGTGGAAGATAAAACATTTGGATTAAAGAACAAAAACAAGAGCAAAAATGTCCAGAAATATGTACAATCACTTCATCAGAACGTACAACCTAAACCTGATCCTTCCAAAATTGCTGCCAAGGTACTTTTATTTTATTTTTTTACAAAATTAAGTTTATTTGATATATTTAGTGGAAATATATGGAGTTAAGGTTAGTTTTATATTTTTTTCATTGCATGTAATCTATGGTTTGGATGCTTTATTAATTAGTGAAAATTGTTTGTTCGTACAATAATTGCATGCGATGGAAAAAATATATAAGAGGTTGTTTTGGATTGCTTATCTTTTCTGCTTATAAGCATCTTAAATCTAAGCAGTTTAGGAAATTGTGTTTGGATTTGCTTATTTCATGTTGATTTTCAATTAAACCACCACCAAATGGCCTAGCGATAAGAAACGTAACCTCCTTACAAGAGTGGAAAACTAGAAGGGGGGGGGGTTGAATAGTTTTCCCCTCTTTTTTGTTTTATAAAATGTTTATTTGAAAAACCTTCAATTAGAGTTTATTATGAAAACAATATAGAATCAATATGATTGATTATATATTTGTACTTTTGAGTTTGTTTTCAAAACTTAGTTTTATGAATAAAGCTTTGGTTGATCTTTATGTGAATATGTTTTCCTTTTGAAATCTTAAAACGTTTTGTATCAAATCATCTATTAAGTTAAACTCAATATGAGGAGTGTGAATAACAATGTATTCGATCATATCATATAATTATGCACATCATCACAATATTAACTTGCAACTATAACACAATCAATCATC
>LBNU01012961.1:19758-57265 GCA_014162995.1 Artemisia annua | reverse complement strand
AGTTAAAGTTTACATTTATTCCAAGATCTTAGGGTTTATAGGCCCAAATATATAGCATAAAAGATAGGTCCAAATTTATTATCAGAGTGCACATCGATTTCCTCAAACCAAACCAAATCCAAAGCAAGCTTCACCCAAGTCCAAGCAAAAAGCATACATCAATTACCTGAGAAAAACATGCTTAAAAAGTCAGCTTTCGCTGGTGAGTTCATAGAGTTTAATCATTCAAAATACTTACGGGACCTGAAGGATTTAGCGCTATGTGTATAACTAGGGCAGGCATAGACAATCATACTATACTTATCACAATTCCAAATCCATCACAATCATACTCATACTAGTTTACCACCTTTCTAGAAGGCGGAGGGTCAGGTGCGAGCGGGCCACATCTCGACGGTACACTAGCCGGGATCACTTAACAGTAAGGAACCACCCGTTACTGCCCCGAACTAGGCCGTAGTAGTGTATACTCCAAACCAGGCTTTCGCCCTAGTTAGGTCAACATCTACTCGTCTATCCTAATCTATTCTACACAATAGCAAAACAATTTATAGCAGGTCCAAAAACGGGTAGCATGTTTTCTCCCCCAAATTTAGAAATCATTCGAAAATAAATGCGAGTAAAAGTGGGGCTATAAACTCACTTCGAAATAGCAAGAAATCAATACACGAGTAAGCAAAGAAAATTCGGCTAAGACTTCACAGCAACTATTGACTCGGCACGACCTATTCAAGTATATATACTTTCGCTCAATACCACTTCTTAAAATAATTATACTCCCAATAATCCCAATGGGTTTCCTTTTACTTTCCAAATAATCCTTTCTTTCTTTGAAAACGTTTGTTATCGCTTGGTATCATTTTGGTATCCTTTGGTATCGAAGTGAGGATTCTAGAGACAAAGTCTCGACTCGTTGGCTATAAGCCAAGTATACTATCCATAACAATCACATACGGCTCAAAACAAATAATAAGTCCACATAGCATATAACCACATATAACGCACATACTAAAACATATAGCACATAATGCAGTTTCCCTTGTACTTTAATATTGAGTTCCTCTTTAATTAAACCCTTGTTACACGTGCGGATGTAAACTCTCCCATAGATAACACTCTGGTTGCCTTCCAATCTACAGTTGCTAGTTCCCAAGATAGTTCCATGTAGCGCCGCGATCTTTTTAAACGTATCTTCATTCCAGCAAGAGATAGGAATGCCCATGATATTAATCCATGTCATCCTACGTCCTGTACGATTAATACTGCTCCCTTTCCTTAGTTTATGTAACCATCTCCTTAGGCCTTGTTCTTTATCCTCTAGTACATTTTTCGCCGTCTCAATGTTTTCCATAACCACCATAACTTCAAGACCACCTAGTAATTTCTCTTTAATCTTGTTTAAACCTTGCTCTTCACATACCAATGGAAGTTTATGTAAGAAACAAGTCGCTTTCACCTCGCCCGCCACACTTCTATTTATCATCTCCATATTTAACTCATTGTCGTCAATAATAATGGTTCTCCTATGTTCTTGTTTCCCCATGAGTACTTCATCGCTGTTCATGTTGCCATTTTGAGTTTGGAAACCATAAGTTTCTGCACCACTGTAACTATGATGCGCTTTAACACCTTCAGATTCTTTATCTTTATTGGTCTCTTCCTTTCTAGCATTTCCCATGTTCACAACATCAACAAAACTACGACCGTCACAGTTGTACATTCTTCCATTGTTCATGAAATTCCCACCTAAGCTACCATACCTCTCGTTTGTTTCCTTTTTCATTCCCGAAACACCCGACCTCCCACTGCCATTGTGTCCCCTGTCATAAGCTACAAACACTCGTAGTGTTTCTCCCCCAATCTTGATCTTCTGTAACTGATTTAGCAACACTTCAACGNATCATACTATACTTATCACAATTCCAATTCCATCACAATCATACTCATACTAGTTTACCACCTTTCTAGAAGGCGGAGGGTCAGGTGCGAGCGGGCCACATCCCGACGGTACACTAGCCGGGAACACTAACAGTAAGGAACCACCCATTACTGCCCCGAACTAGGCCGTAGTAGTGTATACTCCAAACCAGGGTTTCGCCCTAGTAGGTCGACAACTACCCGTCTATCCTAAACTAGTCCACACAATAGCAAAACAATTTATACCAGGTCCAAGAAATGGGTAGCATGTTTTCTCCCCCAAGTTTAGAAATCATTCAAAAATAAATGCGAGTAAAAGTGGGGCTATAAACTCACCTCGAAATAGCAAGCAATCAATACACGAGTAAGCAAAGAAAATTCGGCTAAGACTTCACAGCAACTATTGACTCGGCACGACCTATTCAAGTATATATACTTTCGCTCAATACCACTTCTTAAAATAATTATACTCCCAATAATCCCAATGGGTTTCCTTTTACTTTCCAAATAATCCTTTCTTTCTTTGAAAACGCTTGTTATCGCTTGGTATCATTTTGGTATCCTTTGGTATCGAAGTGAGGATTCTAGAGACAAAGTCTCGACTCGTTGGCTATAAGCCAAATATACTATCCATAACAATCACATACGGCTCAAAACAAATAATAAGTCCACATTGCATATAACCACATGTAACGCACATACTAAAACATATAGCACATAGTGGTCAAGGTCAAATGATATGCCTTCATAAAATAAATAAGTCGTCTCATGAAGGGTCGATGGCTCATCAAATTCGTCAACTTGATAAGTCCAACCATTCACGTATTACTTATGTATTCACCAAGTTATATCACGTACGTACAAGTCATAGGATGGACTTCTCGTCAATTTAGTTGTATAATATTAATATTGGGCCCTTATTGGACTCGTCAGCCCAATAAGTCCAACGATAATACTACACGACTTATTAACGTTAACTCAATCCGAAACTTTACTACAATGGGTCAAACCACATATTACTCGATAACGTTGGTTTGAATCTAGTTATATAATGTACTCGAATATTTAATAGTCCATGCCGAAAGAATTATTTGCTTTCGGGATCCGTTATGGTCCGTACGTCCAAATATTTCATTCATCGTTTATGGTTCTTATTCATTAGTTATGCTTTAATAAGGCGTCGATAAATATTAATTTCTAACGATTAATAGTTATCGTTGCGTTATTATTATTATTCGTTTATTACATCACTTAGGTATTATGTAAGTTAGTATATGTACATACATATATGTGTGCTAGCAATTATATATATATACTTACACTTCCAAACTTACTTAATATTTAAGTTCGTTGAAATAAACGATTTCTAACGAATCATTACATATTCAAGTCCACGTGTCCGAGTCATGACCTCTCGTCCACATAACTACTCAAAGTCCAATGTCCAAATGAAATCGGCATCGTCAAAGTCAATCAAGACTAAAAAGTCAAGATGACCTCAACATGCACAAACAATAATCACACAAAATATATAAGTCCCGATGTCCAATAATACTCCAAACACCAATCAATTCGAGGTCGTCTACGACACTCGTTCTAATCCTATCTCCGTTCCGCTAAAAGTATTCAACCTTATAATTCCGGAAATGCGATCCAAACACAAGGAAACAAACGTTAGTTACAAGTGAATATATATACACTTAGTCACGTATTTCACCAAAATACTACACATAACCACAAAATACTCGTTTTCACATAAAACTATATTTTCCGTTACCAAATATACGTATTATACCCATTTACCTCAACGTTTCGCATAATTCACGTAATACACATAAACATATACCACAAGCATACTAGTCACAATATTCCACGTTTTACCAATGTTTTCCGACAACTTAACCATTTTACCACTTTCAAGTGTATATCCCGACACAATCCTACATATTACCATATTCGTCACAAATTCGCATAACGCGCCAAAACGAGCTACTAAATCATACACGTACCAAGTAAATAACCACAAAATGACCACAAGGACTAACCCGTGCCCACTAGGCCACGGCTACCTTGGGTAGCGAGCCAAAACCTTCGGCCTAGGGCCTTAGGTGCTCGACATCACAACCAAACACTCCCTAAAATTACCAATCTTGTTCCAAACACTACCAAATCATGCTAGGAACATACTACAACAACCAATATCATCAAAATGGGTCAAAACCCCAAAAACAATAATGGGTCGTGGGTCAAACCCACGGTTTGACCACGAATCCGAATCCAAATCACTTCTAAACGATACCAAACTTGTTTCTCTTATGTTTTTATTAACCAAAACGTATTAAAACATCAAAACCCACTTAGTTTTACCCAAACTTTACAAGAATTCGTGGGTTTGACTTGTAACAAAGTCAAACCTTCAAGAAATACTTACCACTTTACCTTTTCTTCAAACCAAACAAGATTTCAACAACAAAAGTGATGAAAACACTAGTAAACCCCACAAATTTAAATGGGTTTTAGGGTTTTGGGTCGTTTTGATGTATAAAATTTATATAGGGATGATTGGAAATGGATGGGGATGATGTTTTTAAGCTTGGTTTATGAAAAAGTGAGTGTGTGTGTGTGTGTTTGGTGTGTGGCCGGCGCAAGAAGAAGGAGAAGGGAAGAGTAGGGTTTTGATTTTGTGTATAAAATGATATAAGGGTGTTTATGAGGTTGTAAGTTTAAGCTTTTGGCAAAAATGGTCCCCTTAGTTATTAGTTTTTGAGTTTAGTTGAACTAGGGAGCCCAAAACTTTTATTTTTCTCAAACTTACCCCAAAACATATTTTTGAGTTCATAAGTCTAGCCGGTAGCCACCAAATTCATTTTTAAGTACACACCACGTGTTTTACAATATATTCCCCAATATATTTCCAAAAGTTCTTTTAAATAATAGACCCAATTAAAAACATATTTTTACGACTCGGGTAAACTAAGTGAATTTTTATGTCAAAAGATTCTCAATCGTTACTTGTCCAAAATACATTTCATTAGGATTTCTAGTGCCAAAGTCAAATAGTGCCTAACGCGAAGTACTCAAATAGCCTAATTATTACTCAAAACGATAAACGTTTGATATATATTCAACTTTCTAATCCAAATTCCTCAAAATCATTTTACTTCAATACTCGGGTTTATAAAAATAGTAATGCGGAAGTTTTTAAAAGTCACCCAAATTTACCAGTTGTCATAGAACCCAAGACATAAACAAAGACAAGGATAATAAGACTCATTAAAGACTTGATATACAAATAGAGGATCTATTTTGATATGAAGATATATCCATATATCTCTGACTCAAATTTATGAGATGATAAAATATGGCAAAAGCTATACCAAAAAAGGGTTCACGTGGACGTATTGGTTCACGTAAGAGTACACATAAAATACGAAAAGGGGTTATTCATATTCAAGCAAGTTTCAATAATACTATTGTGCCGTTACAAATGTACAGGGCGTGTGGTTTTTTGTCCTCTGCCGGTACTTGTGGCTTTTGAGGTACAAGAAGAGGGACATCATTGGGGCCTGGTTGACGTATGGTAGTCCCATATTATAAGAGATGTGATTTGCACACTCAAATTATGAGCTTTTTGACATTTATACTCTTACAGGGTGAAAATAAGTAAAAATAATGCAAGGGTATAAATGTCAAGACACTCATAATTTAAATGTGTCAATCAATTGTGAGAGTATGCAAATCACCTCTCATATCAAATTGGGATGAACTAGCACCATATTGAAAATAGATATATGGAACGCATGGAAAACAAGCCGAGATTAGAATATTGTATGCTGAAGAGTGAACACAACTACAAATATTGAAAGCTAAATTAAAATAGTGGTCAACAATTGTTTGCTTGTACGTAAGAGAACTACAAATATTGAAAGCAAAATATTGTATGCGATTAAAATATGGTATGCGTGTTTAAGGTTTATGTTTGGAAAACTACAAATATTGAAAACAAAATATTGTATGCGATTAAAATATGGTATGCGTGTTTAAGGTCTATGTTTGGTTGATAATTTTTGATGGTGGGCGTTTAAGGTTCAGATTACCATGTTAGATAATGTAAACTCGTGTTTATTGAGACACTATATATAGAGGTTACGTAAGTGAAAAGTTGAAAACCCTAAACCCACAAATGGGCTTGGACTTATTTATCTATCCTCTAATAAATTAAAATAATTTGTTTAGTTTTTTATTAGGATAAAAGGGATAAACTTAATTTGAAGACCTCATCTCCCTGGCTTTTTCTATTTGTAGATGAATAAATGGTTGTTTGTTATGTGTGTTGAATAAATTGTTTGAATTAGAAAAAATTACTGCTATACCCTTTCTAATAATGTTAAAAAAATGGGAAGGTAAATATGTAAAATTAGGATAAAAGGGATAAAAGATATTTGAAGACCTCATCTCCCTGGCTTTTTCTAGGAGGTCTTATGTTAGTTTTTAGCACTAAACAAACATTCATTTGGTGACTTAATTAATTTACCTAGTTTTCAATTAAGACACTTTAAGTTGTTATTAAACACTACCTAAGTGGGCTAAACCCGTATCCATAAGAAACACAGTAACTAACTAGGTTAATAATACTAGCAGGGTACCCGCGTGTTGCAGCGGCGGGTACCCTGAAATAAAAATTTTCGATGAATAATGTATTTTAGTTCATTATGTTCTTTTTGACAATAAATTTACGGATATAAAGAATTTCGTATAGCCCGTGCCCGTTCGGGCTCGAACCCGTTGGCCCGTGCCTGTTTGGGCTCGAGCTCGTTTGGTCCGCGCCCGTTCGGACTCAAGCCCATTTGGCTCGTTGCCCGTTCGGACTTGAATATTTGTATAATGTGCTTTATTATTTGTAGAAGTGGAATTTATTGCAGGAATTGTGTTTAATTTGGTTGTACAATATGCTTGATAATTTGTATTTTTTATATAAGGGGTGTTTTAATAACTGTATTAATTGTATATATTGACCAGTTAAATAATTGACTACATTAAATAGCATTAATGTGGTATTTTGTTGTGCACTATCTTTCTTGTCTTGTACGTCTGAAAATTATGTGTATTAAAATGTTGTACACTATGTTTCTTTTCTTGTAAGTAGTAGTCATTATAGTCATTAATAACATTGAGCACTATAATAGCATTAATGTTGTAAGCCTGAAAATAAGTATGAAAATTACATCATGCTTATTTTGTTGTACACTATGCTTATTTTGTTGTAAATCTGAAAATTGTTTGCAGCTATTGTACATTGTGCTTAAATGGTTGTAATTTTTGGTGAAGGGGTGTTTTTAATAGCATTAATGTTGTTTGATAGAATTTTGGTCTTAAAATGACAACACGCTTTATTTTGTTGTACAATATGCTTACTTTGTTGTAATTCTGAAAATTTGGTGCATTAAAGTGTTGTAAACCATGCTTAATTTCTTGTAAGTCTTAAAATTTTGGAGAGAGGGTCATTCATGCTTTAGAGGTGAGATCTATGCAAAACAAGTATCACTTAAAAAACAAATAAGTCAATCTCAACCATCCATTCACCTTTCATCTAATAGCTAAGATCAAATCAAAAAATAACAAAGGGAGGGCAAAATTGGCATTTTAGCTCATTTAATATAAAAACCCACTTTCCACCTTGTTTTTAAAAACAACATATCTTGCAAACGGTAAATCTTCAAGCTACGAAAAATACACCATCGCGACGAGAAAAAAATTATCTTTCTATAGATATGCATTGTTATATACTTTCGACGAACTTTTTTTCAAAATTCCGTCCAGAAAAATCCCACGGGATTCGTAAAAAGACGATTTTTTTTTCAAAATTTCCGTCCAGAAAAATCCCACGGGATTCGTAAAAATCCCATGGGATTCGTAAAAAGACGATTTTTTTTTTCAAAATTTCCGTCCAGAAAAATCCCACGGGATTCGTAAAGAAATCCCACAGGATTCGTAAAAATTTTTTTTTTTTTTTTCAAAATTTCCGTTCAGAAAAATCCCATGGGATTCGTAAAAATCCCATGGGATTCTTAAAAAGACGATTTTTTTTTTCAAAATTTTCGTCCAAAAAAATCCCACGGGATTCGTAAAGAAATCCCACGGGATTCGTAAAGAAATCCCATGAGATTCGTAAAAGGACGATAAATCACAAAAGATTCAGTATGAATCCCATGGGATTATTTGGTGCATCCCATGGGATTCAATGTGAATCCCATGGGATTATGTATGAATCCCATGGGATTCTTTGGTGCATCACATGGGATTCACAATGAATCCCTTGAGATTCATACAGAATCCCATAGGATTTATAAAGAATCCCATGGGATTTATACAGATTATCCATGTGATGTTCCATCAAAAGTTCAATGAGTTATACGAATCAGATGAGATGATAACGTATCTTTAATGATACACTGAAAACTAATAAAGCTAAGGTTGTGTTTCTTTTTTTCTCTTAGCTAAGTGATAAGTGGGTCCCATGTGGGTCCACATCTCTTAGCATGTCTTAATGGGGAAGGATTCATATTTCTTTCCTTGTAGATATAGATGAAACAAAGGAAATAAATGGGTCTCATTTAAAAAATAAATAATATTAAATAGTTTAGTCAAGGCTTAGTGGGTCCATGTCCTTAGCTAAGGGAAAAAAGAAACAACACCTAGTGTTCTTATGATAACTAAGGTGGTTCCTCAGGGTGAACGCAAAAAAAAATAATAATAATAATAATAATAATAATAAAGAAATTAAAGAACCATATTGATTAGTCAACCAAGCGGGTCGGATCCAAACTAACAAGAATATCAAGATCTCTTCTAACAATTGAAGTTTCACCGGTATTCATTCTCCATTATAATAATGAAATTTAATATATAAATATATAGATAGAAAATAAAAGAAAGAAAAACTATTTGTCTTGAAAACTGATGCAACGAAAAAGCAAAATATGTAAGTTAAAAGGGTGCTAATGTTAAAACCTACAAGCTATCGTTTGTCATTTTCTTTTACTTCTTTCTTCTCCACAGTCGTCTTCAACATCATCTTTCAAGAAAATGGTCATCTCTTTCATTACAACCATGTCATTCTCTAAATTACAGTCATGTTATTATTTTCTACAAGCAAGTTCATGTCTTCACCTCACACAAGGTGGTTCCTAACGCAAAACTAAGGTAGGTCCCAAGAAAACTTAGCACATTAGCTCTAAAGACTTTTCGACTCTAAGGTGGTGCCTGGAACCACCTTGTTACAAGGTGGGTCCGCCTCTGCCTATCATATCCACCTCTATTTAATTTCATCTTCCAAGATGCTTCACCATCTTCATTGTCACTCATAAAAGATGTCCGGCAACATTTCCGATGAGCCGCCGTACCATATACCACGCCGGAGCCTCATCTTCCTCTGCTCAACCTGAGCTCCGCCGCAGCAAATCCGTCGCCGTTCGAAAACTCGACACTCTCATTATCAACGCAGCAAATCATGTGATGTTAGGGTTTGTGATTAATTGATAGATCAATGAATGAATTTTTGAATTACAGATTGGGATTTTTGGAACCGGTGGTTTGGGATCTAAGAGAGAGATGAGTGTGAGAGTGTGTGTACAGTGTATATGTTTAGGGTGTTAGGTAGAAAGTATTGAATGACTAAAATGTCCCTCAGTATATTTATTCATTTTAATCTAAACCATTGGATGGAAAAAAAAATGGATGGCTGAGATCTAGTTATTTGTTCTTTAGATAAATGTTGTTTCGTATTGAACTTTTCTCTCATGCTTTATATGTAGTATAGATAATATGCTAATACTGATGTGTATGTGAACTATGCTTGCATTCGAACTTGTCAAATGAACGATTGATCATATATATTATTCTAACCCACGTGAACTATGCACGCATTCGAACTTGTCAAATGAACGATGGTTCAAATATATTATTCTAACCCACTTTGCATATTACAATCTTATATCGTTTTTTTTTATCCATGACTTTGCCTTAGGCATTGAGATTTGGTTACTCCCTGGTTACCCCTTTTGCTTGTTAGCCTGGTTAAGTATAAATTTCAATCCCACTTATGCAATAACATAAGGGTAACCTGGTTGTGCCAATGGTCGCAGGGCCTCAAGTGTTGCAGCAATCAAGAGCTTCTAAAACGGAGGTAAAAACATTGTTTTTGAGATCTTTTTGCTTACATATAAAAGAAGCTATCAAATTGAACATGTCCATGTTCTTAAGTTATTTTTTTATTTATTTATTTTTTTTTAAGAAGAAGCTATTAATGAACTTGTCAAAATGGTCGAATGGGTCCATGATGGAGGCCTAGAAAGGGGATACAGAGAAGTTCAAACAGATGAAACAAAGAAACAACAACAGTAAGGGCCGGGAAACTAAGACAGACAAGTATAAACGTTAGCTTGAAAAAATGTCAAAAGGCTTCGAATTTCCATGCTGAGTATGAAATACTAAATGATCATAATCAGATTTTCGATTGCAATACAACGAATTTAAGATAATGTGTGGGTGTAAGAGTTAAGACTTACATGGTTGTTAACCAACACGTGCATTTTGACACCTCTATTCTTGATGATTTTTTAACATTACATGTGAATCTTTTATTTGGCCCATACAAACCAGATCCATGAAACAAATTAAGANTATTGTATTAACAAAATACAATAAGTTTAACAGAACAATTACTAAAGACTTGATGATAGCTTTTTGCAAAAGCATTTAGATAGCTTTTGCAAGCTGTTTGTGATAATCTAAGAGAAACACCATCAAATAATTGTTCTCTCACTTGTAGTTGATAATGATCAGATTTTGTAATTAAGCGACTGTCATGATCTTGTCACAAAATTTAGCTTGGAATGTATTATGTATATAATTTCAAATCATTTTGTAGGAAAAAACCATGGAATGGTAGTGAAGAAACTTGAGAAGATAGCACACCTTAACAGCAAAAACACTGTCATGGTTGATAAGATTATCTATGATTCTCAAGATCCAGAACACCGTACTCACGCTCCACTGGTTAGTGCACTAAAGGCTGTAGCTGACCAAAACGTTGCCAGTTTTCACTTTCCGGCCCGGTCATAATAGGGGTGCGGCAGCTCCATCTTCGTTTTCTAAACTCATCGGAATACAGCCTTTCCGTCATGACTTGCCTGCAGTTCCGGAGCTTGACAACTTTTTTGCACCCGCGGGTCCGATCATAGATGCACAAAAACAAGCAGCTAAATTGTTTGGAGCTACAGAGACATGGTTTTTAGTAGGGGGTACAACGTGTGGGATTCAAGCAGCAATTATGGCTACTTGTTCACCAGGAGATACATTAATTCTTCCTCGTAACGCTCATATATCAAATTTTTCTTCTATGGTATTATCGGGTGCTATACCGAAGTATATTACCCCAGAATATGATTTTGATTGGGACCTTGCTGGTGGCATCCCTCCTTTAAAGGCAAGTGATATTTTGGTTCAGAAAAGACCTGTGAAAATGAGGGTTATTTTCGAGTTTTTTAGGACATATTTAAAATTACGCTGTTGAAAATGAGGCTCTAAAATTATAGGCTAAATAAACAAAAGTCATATTTAGTGTATACAATAGAGTGAATTACATAAATAGTGCCTGTCGTTATTCTCTTGCTGATATTAATGATGGAAATGGACTCTGAAAACACTCTTTGCTTTCATATTGTGCCTTCAGAAAGTAAAACTAACTACGTATTATAGAGATCAAATGGAAGGGGACCATAAAAATCCTCCCTCTAATTGCTTTGTTACATACATACAGGTTGAGAAAGCAATCAAAGAATTGGATAACCAAGGTCGGAAACCTTCAGCAGTTCTCGTCACCTCGCCTACTTATCATGGTATCTGCAGCAATATAGAAGACATTTCCATCTTGTGTCATTCTCACAACATTCCTTTGATTGTGGACGAGGCTCATGGGGCCCACTTAGGCTTCCACAAAAACATACCTCGTTCAGCTCTTAGTCAAGGAACTGATCTTTCCATACAATCGACCCACAAAGTATTATGTTCACTCACACAATCATCAATGTTACATATGTCAGGAAACCTTATAAAAAAAGAAAGGATATGTCAATGCCTTCAAACACTTCAAAGCACAAGTCCGAGTTATCTCCTTTTAGCTTCTTTAGACGCCGCTAGAGCTCAAATAAGTGAAAATCCACAAACCATTTTTAGTAAAGCAGTTGAATTAGCCTTTGAAGCAAAAGCTCTTATAGAAAAGATACCTGGAATTACTGTCCTAAATTCTGATGATCCTTTAAGAATTACAATAGGGTTGTGGAAGCTTGGTATATCTGGTTTTGAAGCCAATCATATCTTATATAAAGATGGAGTGGTTGCAGAGCTTCCGGGTACTCGTTCTCTTATGTTTGCAATAAATCTTGGTACTAGTAGAGATGACGTTAAGAGGCTTGTGCTGGGGTTAGAGCATCTATCACAAATGCATAGCTTGATTCAAGAAAGCGAGGAAGAACTAAATGATATACAGGCTTTTATAGAAACTATTAGTGGTATGAGATTGAGCCCACGAGAAGCATTTTTTGCAAGTAAAATGAAAGTGAGCTTTAAAGAGAGTATCGGGAGAATTTGTGGGGAGTTAGTATGTCCATACCCGCCTGGAATCCCGCTACTTATACCCGGGGAAGTGATTACCAAGGAGGCATTAAGTTATCTGGTGGGGATTCAAAACAAGGGTGACGGCGGTTGGTGTTTTTGATGAGTGGTCACCGTAACATTCACAATTTGACAGGGTTGTTATCTAATTCATCAAGTTTCTAGTTTCCAGGATATGATTTGTGTTTGAATGCTAAGCTTGGTTCGAGATCAACGTTGGATAATAATTGATAAAAGTTTGACTTGTTTGCATTTTAGAAAGACTGGATTTGGTAAGCATATAAGAGTTTGACAATCACTGAGACTGGATTAAAGGTCACTTCCAAAAAGATTAGGGTCCATATCGTTTGGTTCTTTCACAAAAATGTTAGTTTGATAACTAATCCTATACATACACATCTCTTTATAGAACAGTCACTCTCCTTCCGTACATACTGGTACATATAAGTATTAATACACAATACAGTGATATGATAAATATGTTGAATATACATGATGACAAGAGGGATTATAGAATGATTGCTTTCCTTGCCTCATACATACAGTCGATGGGTTATAAATAGGGAATTACAAAAGATATATATGGTAAACTCCTTCAATCAAGGGATCACCCATAAAGCTAATTGGTGACTAATATACAACAATAAAAAAAAGACCCCATGTTTATTATGTGCTAACAGGATCCAATTGGTAACCACAAGCCAGCCTTTACTTTCTTGTAAAATTCTACATCCCTCAACTCAAGAACATACTGTATCAAAAATGGCGTTTGCTTTTCTAAATTTGGTAGGCAATTCGTACACATTCTTTTTAATGGCACATATTGTACACTTGCATACTTGTTTAAAGCATTTTTTTTTTTGTCTTCTAAATGTTGTCGCAGGGCCTCAAGTGTTGCAGCACATCAAGTGCTTCTAGTTCTGAGGTAAAAACAGTGATGAAGATTTGCAACACAAAATTTACATTTCTCATCTTAACAAGGAAAACTACAAAACATATATATATATATATATATATATATATATATATATATATATATATATATATATATATATATATATATATATATATATATATATATATATATATATATATATATATATATATATATATATATATATATATATATATATATATATATATATACATACATACAATTTTTTTATTTTTATTTTTATTTATTATTAATTTTTTTTTTAGCGAGTTTGGCTATTTAAGGGAGGTTAGGTATTTCTTGTTTTGCAGTAGGTGAAAAAAGAAATGTCTACCCATCCTAAGTGTCGCAAACTTAGAGAGGATGCGAATTCTAATAAGTGGCCAGAAATGTTAGTTTTTTATTGTCGCAGGGCTGCCACCGAAGACATTCAAATTGCAAGGGAAATCAGCGAGATGTCTNATTTTTTTTATCATTTGTAACCCCCTTATTTTTTTGAGAATAGAAAACAATATCATATTTGTGGAAAATTTAATTCACTCTTTTATTTTAAATATCTAAAAATAGAAAATTAAGATTTTTTTTTCTCCAACTAAACGCACCCTAAATGATCATAATCAGATTTTTGATTGCAATACAACGAATCTAAACTACTTATAAATCATTTAACACATTCACTCCTATTAATTTTTAAGACTTTCTAAAATAGATTTTTAAGCAAATACAAGTAAAGAAGCATCATTTACAAGTATTTGAAGTGCAAATAAAACTAAAAAAAAAAAAACTATTTAACACATACAATTAAGGGAAAATGGTCTAAAAATACATCGAACTTGCCACTTTTTCCTTTTGTATACATCCAACTTTTTTTTTTCCTATTGTATTCAAATATTTTCTTAATCTTCCTATTGTAGCCATATACTTTCTTAATCTTCCTATTGTAACCATAAATCTGACATGGCATGGTGTTAATTAGATAAGTTTACATAAATCGTCCCTGACTCCCTGTAGCTCTAAACAATTGCACCATTCGTCCTTGAGTCAATTACATAAAAGGTCCTTGTGGTTCTAAAATTTTCACCTGTCGTCCTTGTGGATTTAATCAAGTTAAAAACAATCTTTAAATTAAAATAAATAATAATAATAATAATAATAATAATAATAATAATAATAATAATAATAATAATAATAATAATAATAATATTATTATTATTATTATTATTATTATTATTATTATTATTATTATTATTATTATTATTATTATTATTATTATTATTTTTAATTTAAAGATTGTTTTTGACTCAAGGATGAATGATGCAATTGTTTAGAGCCTCAGGGACGATTTATGTAAATTTATCTTATTAACACTATGCCACGTCAGATTTATGGTTACAATAGGAATATTAAGAAATTATATGGCTACAATAGGAAGATTAAGAAAGTATTTGAATGGAAAAAGGTTGGAAGTATACAAAAGGAAAAAGTGGCAAGTTCGATATATCTTTACACCATTTTCCCTACAATTAATACACAATTTAATTCACCCCTTCATCAAAATATACAACTATTTAACCATAATGTACAATCTAATTAAGCTTCCAAAACAATTAACACACTTTAGCATATGAATTTGTAGTCTCATCAATAAATGTATGTTATTCAATTGTTGTACTTTATAAAATATTGTTAAGCATTTGATATAATGATTATTTGCCCGTGTCGGACATGCGGACTCGCTACTAGACTTTTGGTGCCCTTAACATTTATTTTAGGGTACTCACCGCCGCAACGCTCGGGTACCCTAATAGTATAAGATAATGTGTGGGCGTTTAAGACTTACATGGTTGTTAACCAACACGTGCATTTTGACACCTCTATCCATGAAACAAATCTCTCAACTTGTTCGTTGTTACAAAGGTCAGGTTTATATCTAAAAAAACAAAATACAATAAGTTGATGATAGCTTTTTGCAAGAGCGTTTAGATATCTTTTGCAAGCTCTTTGTGATAATCTAAGAGAAGCACCATCAAAGAATTGTTCCTCTTACTTGTAGTGGATAATGGTCAGATTGTGTAACTAAGTGACTGTCATGATCGTGTCACAAAATTTAGCTTGGAATGTATTATGTATATAACATCAAATCATTTTGTAGGAAAAAAACGCAGTGAAGAAACTTGAGAAGATAAAGCACCTAAGCAACAAAAACACTGTCATGGTTGATAAGAATATCTATGATTCTCAAGATTCAGAACACCGTACACACACTCCACTGGTTAGTGGACTAAAGGCTGTAGCCGATCAAAACGTTGCCAGTTTTCAGTTTCCTGGTCATAATAGGGGTGGGGCAGCTCCATCTTCGTTATCTAATCTCATCGGAATACAACCTTTCCTTCATGACTTGTCTACACCAGAGCTTGACAATTTATTTGCACCCACGGGTCCCATTTTAGATGCACAAAAACAAGCAGCTAAATTGTTTGGAGCTACAGAGACATGGTTTTTAGTAGGGGGTACAACGTGTGGGATTCAAGCAGCAATTATGGCTACTTGTTCACCAGGAGATACATTAATTCTTCCTCGTAACGCTCATATATCAACTTTTTCTTCGATGGTATTATCGGGTGCTATACCGAAGTATATTACCCCAGAATATGATTTTGATTGGGACCTTGCTGGTGGCATCACTCCTTTACAGGCAAGCGATATTTTGTTTCAGAAAAGACCTGAAAAAATGAGGGTTTTTTTTTTTTTTTTTTTTTTTTTTTTTTTTTTTTTTTTTTTTTTTTTTTTTTTTTTTTTTTTTTTTTGAGTAGGCTAAATAAACCGAAGTCATATTAGATTGTTAGTATATACAATAATAGAGTGAATTACATAAATAGTGCTTCGTTTATCTCTTGCTGATACTGATGACGGATATGGACTCTAAACACTCTTCTCGTGCCTTCAGAAAGTGAAACTAACTACGTATTATAGAGACCAAATGGAAGGGGACCATAAAAATCCTCCCTCTAATAGCTTTGTTACATACATGGCAGGTTGAGAAAGCAATCAAAGAATTGGATAACCAAGGTCGGAAACCTTCAGCCGTTCTCGTCACCTCGCCTACTTATCATGGTATCTGCAGCAATATAGAAGACATTTCCATCTTGTGTCATTCTCACAACATTCCTTTGATTGTGGACGAGGCTCATGGGGCCCACTTAGGCTTCCACAAAAACATACCTCGTTCAGCTCTTAGTCAAGGAACTGATCTTTCCATACAATCGACCCACAAAGTATTATGTTCACTCACACAATCATCAATGTTACATATGTCAGGAAACCTTATAAAAAAAGAAAGGATATGTCAATGTCTTCAAACACTTCAAAGCACAAGTCCGAGTTATCTCCTTTTAGCTTCATTAGACGCCGCTAGAGCTCAAATAAGTGAAAATCCACAAACCATTTTTAGTAAAGCAGTTGAATTAGCCTTCGAAGCAAAAGCTCTTATAGAAAAGATACCTGGATTTACTGTCCTAAATTCTGATGATCCTTTAAGAGTTACAGTAGGGTTGTGGAAGCTTGGCATATCTGGTTTTGAAGCCAATCATATCTTATATAAAGATGGAGTGGTTGCAGAGCTTCCGGATACTCGCTCTCTTATGTTTGCAATAAATCTTGGTACTAGTAGAGATGACATTAAGAGGCTTGTGCTGGGGTTAGAGCATCTATCACAAATGCATAGCTTGATTCAAGAAAATGAGGAAGAACTAAATGATATACAGGCTTTTATGGAAACTATTAGTGGTATGAGATTGAGCCCACGAGAAGCATTTTTTGCAAGTAAAATGAAAGTGAGCTTTAAAGAGAGTATCGGGAGAATTTGTGGGGAGTTAGTATGTCCATACCCGCCTGGAATCCCGCTACTTATACCCGGGGAAGTGATTACAAAGGAGGCGTTAAGTTATCTGGAGGGGATGAAAAACAAGGGTGGTTTTGTTATTGGAGTTGCTGATCCGAGTCTATCATCCATTGTAGTTTGCAGTTAATCCCTTCAAGGAGTATCATTTGTGAGTTGGTTTTGGCTGGGCCGGTTTGGTTAGTGCTGAACAGTTTGTAATAAATGGCTGAGGTGTAGATTGATACTTTTTTTATATTTGTTTGTTACTGTTTTTTATTGCTTGTGGCAAAGTTGTCGCGGATGATATGATCATTTGTGCGTGTAGTTGTTTGAATTGATGCAATGTTGTGCATTTGTCTGTGAGTAGAAATAAGTGTGTTGTGTGCGTAAGGGTTTAATGGTGGTGTGGGAATGTGGGGTGACGGCGGTTGGTGTTTTTGATGAGCCGTCACCCTAACATTCACAATTTGACAGGGTTGTTATCTAATTCATCAAGTTTCTAGTTTCCAGGATATGATTTGTGTTTGAATGCTCAAAAAGCTTGGTTCGAGATCAACGTTGGATAATAATTGATAAAAGTTTGACTTGTTTGCATTTTAGAAAGACTGGATTTGGGAAGCATATAAGACTTTGACAATCACTGAGACTGGATTAATGGTCACTTCCAAAAAGATTAGGATCCATATCGTTTGGTTCTTTCACAAAAAGGTTAGTTTGATAAGGAATCCTAATACGGTTTTTCTTTTAGACCTGAAACGACCCTTTCTAACTATCGCACTTCATACAACTGTTTACTGCAAACCAGAAGGAGTTTAAAATCAAACTCATGACATGTTTCACAATATTCATCCATTTACTGGCAGGCTCGCATAGATGTTTGAGTTGGGGGTATAGCCCAAAATTGATGATTGCTTGGTTTGAACTTGAGAATCTCAAGCCACTGGCACGAGACTAGAAAAGGGTAAGGATAATGATTGATTCCCTTGATTGATTCTCGGTTACATTGTAAATATATAGAGTAATATAGAAAAGATTCTAGATTCGAGCTTGAGCTCGTCAGGATAACACTCCCCTGTAGTTCGAGCGGTGAAATCGCGAAAGCTCAGACCGGAGATTAAAAGCTAATAAACAATAAAGTAAAACTAATAAAAATAATTGATGAAGAAGACATTCGACAGCAAGCGGAAACACATCTTCAAGCAGCGGTAGACATAAACAAGCAATAAACCGGATAAACCAAGTATCCATACCAAACAGATCAAACGGGATAACCCAAAGTATCCCCTACAACTAAAACAAACGGGATAACTTAAAGTATCCCCTACAACTAAAACAAACGGGATAACCCAAAGTATTCCCTACACTAAAACAAAGGAAATTACAACTAAAACTCATGCACTAACATCAAAAGAAAGATAGAAAATGAAAGTTGGTTCTAAAACTTCAACCCCTAAAGAACATTCCAAACGGGTGTGTTTTCCATAGAAAAACAGAAAGATCCACCATTTTTTTTAACGTACAAATAACATCAAAACCATTTGTTCAAAAGACAAAAAGAAAAAAGAAAAGAATGAAAGTAACAAAACATCATAGACACACCGTGCAAAGCAAGCCACCCACATACTAGGGATGGCAAAAGCACCCGAAACCGAAGGGGAAAACCGAAACCCGAACTGGTTGGGCCGGGTTCGGGGGTGGGTTGGCGGGTTTAGGTATTGATATAATTTTTTAGCCGGGTACGGGTTCGTGTACGGGTTCTGGTAATACCCGCCCGATTACCCGTACCCGTATCCGTTTACCCGAATCTATACCCGCTTTATTGATATTATAATCAACTAGAATATATATGCATTATATATAATGTCTTCCATTATATTTTTTTATATACATATCTCTATTACATAACATATTTTATTATGTACATGAATTATTCAAAAGCGTTAAATCGTTTGATACGACATTCATTTTCTTTAACTTAAAAATAAAATGAATATATTAGGGTCTTTTTCTTTGTTTTTTCGGTGGATTTTAGTGTGACTTAATATTAATACCGTCATTTTGTCCATATAATATTTAATTGGGGATAACCGAGACCCGCGGGGAAACCCGAAAGACCGATGGATAATATTAATCGGGTATCCGGCGGGTAATGGGGCGGATACGGGTTTGGATATTATAAACGGGTGCGAGTACGGGTACACTAAAGCCCGCCCCGAACCCGACCCGTTGCCATCCCTACGACATACTTTTGTTTTTGCTTTAATATGATGCTTATTTATGTTTCTTCTCACACTCACTCACATTATCCCTACCAGCCCACCGCTGACCTTTTTCATCTCACTAAAAAGTTAATTAGGGTTTAAACTAACATACACAAAAAGCCGGTAAACACATAAAATTAAATAATACTCCTTTTATTTCAAATAACTGTATCGTAACAAACAAAATAACAGTTTTACTTTTAACTAATTAATTAACTTTTTTTTTTTTTTTTTTTTTTTTTTAATAATAACTTTATCCACCGTGGCCACCAAAGAAAAATTGGTGAGTGACAAATTAGCACCTCATCTTAACGCTAACGTAACACCCCTGTTCCGTGACAGCCACCAATCTCACCGTCCATTATCTTAAAACATATCACTAGGGTCAAATAACCATCAAACATTCCTCACCCAGGCGTCACAGTAGCACACTGTTAACTCAAGCTCTTGTCCAGTCTCTCTTTATTTTTGCCCACTGCCACACACACTAAAAACACACAGTTAAGAAAAGAAATGCCTGGAATAAGAGCACCGGTGAACTATTCAGAAGAACCTGATCGTCATCCTGCTCTCAAAATCAACGCTAAGGCAAGTTTTTTGATTTTTTCTCATTTCACATCACAAAACTATAAATAGAAACCCTTCTTACTTATATTATTGTTTTTATTTGATGTTGATATGATTATGTATCTTCTTAATTCTATGATTAGCAAGTATTAAATTTATGTATTGTAACCACTTAATTTAATGGTATTTCTACATTCATTGCATAGAAAATAGATAAGAAAGTTTTGTTATTTGATTCTTCTGTTTGTTAGTATTCGAGTCATCCCCGTGTGAAATTCGATTATGCTCTTGTTTCTTACTATTCAGTTATTATGTAAATATAGCAATTCTGGTTTAGATTAGAATCATACACTTACGATTTGATCAGTTCTGGTGTTTAAAATGTGTAGTTACTTTTGAAAGTTCTGATCAAATGCACTTAATTTTTCAAATTGTGTCTACTTTTTCTTCTTCTCATTTGGTTGTATCTGAATTTGATAAGCACTCTTTAGACTGATTGTCTTTGGTACAGCAACCCTTTAATGCCGAGCCACCACGTCAAGCGTTGGTTTCTTCTTATGTGACTCCTACGGAATTCTTCTACAAGAGAAGCCATGGACCAATACCTGTTGTTGACGACTTAGAGAGGTCCTAAAACATGTTTCTTATCATCTTAATATGTGCAATTGTCCATTACATGATTTAAATGACTCTTATGATTGATCTGTTTTTCATCAACAGATATTCCGTGTCTTTTAACGGCCTTATTGAGAAACCCAAAGAGCTCTTTATGAAAGATATTATGTGAGTAATAATCTCTGTTCTAATTGAT
Organism: Artemisia annua; assembly: GCA_014162995.1. Lineage (NCBI taxonomy): Eukaryota > Viridiplantae > Streptophyta > Magnoliopsida > Asterales > Asteraceae > Artemisia > Artemisia annua. Next base: position 36,221 of record LBNU01012961.1, on the reverse strand, counting down.
TTATATTTACGATGTTCATAAATGCTTTTGTCCCGAATTTAACTTTAGAAAACTCGTTTCTGTTCTTTGAATTACAGGAGTCTTCCAAAATATAACGTAACTGCCACTTTACAGGTATATACCCTTCATTTATGTTTAAATGATGGAACTTAAATAATCTGAAAATCTTAAAGTAATTTCCTTTTTGTTATCAATCTATCTTCAATTACACTTACCAGGCTTACATTATCTAATGCAGTGTGCGGGTAATCGAAGAACTGCAATGAGCAAAAGCAGAACTGTAAGAGGAGTTGGCTGGGATGTTGCTGCATTAGGGAATGGTTCATTTCCAATCCCATAATATTATATTTTGTTGTGCCTGACAGCTTTAGAGAAGACGCTTCCCACTAGATTCTCTAGTACCAATAACTGTCATTTTTAAAGTCATTCCCCAATCCCCACCATCATCATGTACCTAATTATAGAATTCACAGACCTAATTAAATAAATTTTCCTACTTTGGGTACTGTTACCAGAAAACTAGTAGTGTGTGTTTGGGAAGGATTACCAGTAGACTACCACAATGTTTCTACATTTGTTTTTATGCGAGAAGCATATGGACTTTTTTCTGTGAAAACCTTTATATAGTTTATGAGCTCTTAGAATGTAGTCTAGGTTATGGATATATTAAAATAAATATATAAAAGGAAATCATTGGTCCTTTTGCCATCGACAATACAGTTTGATTACCATTTGGCCATCTGGAAACTATTTTTAGACTCTTACGTGTGCATATCTACCACCATTTATGGACAACTGAAAACTATCTTACCACTTTTCAGAGATCAAGAGCTCAAAGTCTTGTTATTGAACTTTTTTCTGGTATCTATAATGAAAACATGAAGTACCACTAAAGTGTAGGTTTGACAGTCACCAATAAGTGCCATGTATTATCATAAGTTGTATGTATTACTATCTTTTTCTCAAGGTTGTCAGTTCGTAAAAGGTTAATACATATGCATGGTAGCATTACGCAGATGCGGTGAATAATATAATATTTTATTATAATGTTACTGCCTGTAACTCTAGGCAACAAGTGTATAGCACAGTACAGTTATACTTATGGTATTTTGCTTCATTTTCTAAATTGTTTTGCCCTATGTTGTGAACCTTTCAGCAATTTGGGGTGGAGCAAAACTTGCAGATGTTCTTGAATTAGTTGGTATTCCCAAATTGACAAGTACCACACCTTTAGGCGGAAAACATGTTGAATTTGTGAGCGTTGACAGGTGTAAGGTTTGTATTCGCTTGTCTAATCTAGATCTTCTTTTTAAACCCCAACGTTATTCATTATTTCCTGCTCAACCACAGGAGGAAAATGGAGGTCCGTACAAGGCATCAATCCCATTAAGTCAGGCAACAAATCCGGAAGCTGATGTTTTGCTTGCTTACGAAATGAATGGAGAGGTAAACAAATTTTCAAATTGCAAATCTATCATCATTTTCTTTTAGAATCCTATTACTCTCCGTTGAATTACTTTTAATTATTTGTGAACCTGTAAAAGACTCTGAACAGGGATCATGGGTATCCACTTAGAGTAGTTGTCCCAGGGGTTATTGGTGCTCGTTCTGTTAAGTGGCTGGATAGCATCAACATAGACTCCCAAATTTGCCAGGTTAGATTAATATTTTATTCTTAATCATATTAGTGTTATTCAGATTTCTTAGACGGCAGTGTATTGCTACTTCCCAGGGATTTTTTATGCAGAAAGATTATAAAATGTTTCCACCTTCAGTGAACTGGGACAACATTGATTGGTCTACCAGGAGACCGCAAATGGATTTCCCTGTCCAGGTACTTCTTACTACTTATAATTTGTTTCAAACTTAAAAAGTTTCTTAACTAAAAAATTTCCACCTTTTTTGTGCTTGAACCAAAACACTATCTGAAATCACATAAAAACTACATACACCTGATGCTCAAAAGTTAGATTTAGATAGTTTCTGGGACGCAGGGAGCAACTTTTTGTTACCTGGTAACCTTAAAACTTTAGAAAACAAAATATATATTCATTGGTATGCCGTCCATATAAGTATGTTAATTTCCTGGTTCAGACATCTTGTATATATAATGACAACTAGCATATACTTATATGAGGGTAGGAAGCAGGAGTTCAGAGTCAACTTAATAATTATGACTTTTCGTTTGTGGGTGGCAGAGTGCAATATGCTCCTTGGAGGACGTGAATGTGGGCAAATATGGAAAGGTTTGTTTTCTTCCCTCTAATTATACTCAAAAAATTTAGTTAAGAGAGTTACAAGAGGTGGTTATATGACCCCCTGTACTCTATGGAAAGAATCATTGACACCAGTTTCTGCAAGTCTAATTGCATTTAATAATGCGGTTTATGTCTGTTCCAGTTAGATTTCATAATGCAGTTTTTATCTGTTCCAAGTAATTCTTAACTCTTCTACCCTTGATCCATGAAGTAAAAATTTACAAGGATTTTTGTAGTTTTATGATTCACTTGATAAGACAGCTTTGTACAAATATATTTCGATACATTAACCTGTGAGTTGCCCAATCTAGGTTATATTTATCTATGATGGGTGAAGCTTGTAAAATTTAACTTATGTTAGCATAATGATAAACGGGTTGAAAGTCGTTGTAAGTGCATTTGTACTAGTATTATTCTGTGTAGTCCCGACTAATATAATTATTATTCATCAAACTCAATTAAATTGGACAAGTAACGGTTTGCAGTCGACCCAACATGTATCAAAACTTTCCCGATTTGACCCCGTTACCCAATTCACCCATTTTGCTACCTCTGATTTGCAAGTGGAGCTTGCTTCGTAATCCTGTATAGCAAATAGGTTGTCATGCACGTGTAGAAGATTATATCTGAGCTGATATCATAAACATTTTGTAAATATTTTGCGCAGATAGCTATAAAAGGATATGCAGTTTCAGGAGGTGGACGTGGAATTGAGCGGGTTGATATATCGGCTGATGGGGGTAAAACATGGAAGGAGGCATCTCGATACCAAAAGCCTGGCATTCAATATGTTACTGATGATGAAAAAAGCGATAAATGGGCCTGGGTACTTTTTGAAGCTGAGGCTGATGTACACTCAAATACAGAGATTGTTGCTAAAGCAGTATGTCATCTCTCTGTCTACTTGCTTGACAAACTGTTTTTGTCAGATAATATTAACGACTTTTGTTAATGGTGGTAATTTAGACCCAGTTACCATTAAATGGGTTTCTGTTTATCTTCAAGGGTGAATGGGTTAAAGCTAAAAGGAATTAAACATAAAGGAAACGGGTTGAGCGGCTTGAAAGTTATTTTAAGTGTATACTAATGTATGATAGTCTCCTGGATCACTTCGAATATAAAAGGTAGATTATTCATACCATTTACATGTAAATGGGTTGACGCGAGTATATAGTAACTCCAACACGTCAAATAGGCCAGGTTTAGAAAATAGCTATTAATAAGACGGTCAAACGGGTTGCAAGTCATGCAAAGCAGAATGGTTCCCAACATCCTAATTTGATTGAATCAAGTAGTATACATTTTGTAAACAAATTTAACACACTGAATAGTTTTTGTCAACCCACCCTACCTGTTTTAACCCTTGTGATAAATACTCTATTTTTTAGCTTACATATACTATAGAATCGTGTGTTCAGTTAACTTTGTTTCTTGCTGAATAACTCATCTCCGTTGACTTTTGAAATATTGACGAACAGATAGACACTGCTGCAAATGTCCAACCTGAAAAGGTTGAAGACGTCTGGAACTTGAGAGGAATTCTGAACACATCATGGCATCGTGTTCAAGTGCAAGTTAGGCATTCAAACATGTAACATACACGGCGACGCGGACGCATGCAATAATATGATCAGGATGGTATAGTATTTGATAATCCCTGGCACTATTTTCTGCAATCCTGTACTACAAACGTCAACAGTGATGGTTCTTTATTTTCTTCCTGCTTGTTGGGTTTTATTTGTAACATAAATTAGTTTTTACACATGCGTAGGCCTGGACATGTCTCCTTTCAAAGTTTCCTTTGATAATGTATCATTTGTGATCAAGTTATATTGGAAATTTTGTGTATTAATTATGGACTATGTTTCTGTAAAATCTCTTTGATGTTACCATGGTGTCAATTTCTTTCTCAAGATATAAAATTGGGCTGAGCTACCTTTATTAATCCAACTCTCTTGTTCAATAGAGATAAAGAATGTTGCCCCAACTGGTATTCATTCATGTAGTAACATCTTTATCATCTACCACCCATGATATGGTGTCCAGCGATTTTACTGTCTGGTCTCAACATCTGTTTAAATAAGCCAGTAAAGAAATCTTAAGGACATTTGTAATGTCAAAGTTCATCCATGTTGACAATCATGTTCAGTAACTAATAAGAATTGTTTGATTTTGGAGTATGTATAATTTTCATTTGACGTATACAAAGGCATCTATATCAACTTGATGTTCCAAAATGGAAAATTGAATTTTGAATGTAAGAGATACTGAGATTTCAACATACAGGATTTTGATATCACAACATGACTCGATTGCAGGTTAGAAACTCAGAACTTCAAATTAGGAACTTAAAGTTATTAACAGGCCAAATACAATTACTTTAAAGCTGAATGCTTGATGGAGATAAGCTTCCAAATTGATTGTTCCATTCTTCATATGTGCCAAGTTCATCTAAAGAAACAGAAGGTCTCACCTCCTTTAGCGCATCCTCAAAGTCCTGCAAATCGTGAGAACAAACGTGTATTCACGTAACTTCTATTAGAAATTAGCAAATTATTTCTAAAGCAGTGCAAAGTAGAGAGTTTTTGTGTTTCCAAGGCCTAGTTTACGCACTAATTGATAATTCTTCTCATTCATAGGTCAAACTTCTCATCATTAATAATCCTTTTCTAAGGTCATAAGGCTTTAATAAAAAATATCATAGGTCAAAACATTGATGCTTCTAACTAAACATTTGAGATAAATCCTAACATCATATGAATGAATTATGTGATGATAAACTCTGAAATATTTACAATTTGTAATTCCAATTTAAACATTGATTGTGTGAAATATTTTTCAACTTATTTTTATTTTGCTGATACTAAACTTCCAGTTCATAATGGATTTTGGCAATACGCTCTTAAGCCATCAAAGTTTAAAAGATCCACAATGATTTCAAAGCAAAGAGGCCAACCATTTGATTTACCTGTAGAGTGACTGGTCTCATATCCTCCTTTTTAAGTTTAGCGATTTCAGTGCCTTGTCTTAAAGCCTCTCTCAGTGGACCCATGGAAGCATCTTTCACTAAATTCTTCATGTCAGATCCTGAATAACCTAAAACAATTCAAAGAAGAATTGATGTACAGTCATACATCAAATTGACTAAAAAGAGCACCCGTAGTTTACAAAGAGAATGTAGAACAGAAAGAAAAAAAAACTAAGTTACCTTCGGTTAATTTGCATATGTTATCGATATCCTCGGTTGAGAGTTTGAAAAGCTCATCCTTAATCAACAGATTTCGTACTATCCAGGCTCTAGCTTCTTTACCCCCGAAAAGATAGACAGCCTCATATTAGTAATAGTGTAGTAAAATTAGTGGGTAAAGAGGACTGGCTAACGGGTCAAAACAGATATAGAGAGGGTTTATGCATTTGAATACTCTAACTTTGCTTAATGAAACGATTCAGAAGGTTTTACTCATCTAAATACACTTCATATGACTTTCATCCGCTTGTCACGTGTGGACATTTGACCAGTTTTAATATTAGTCAAAACTTTAAGCTTGACCCATTTGACTCATTAGAGACTAAATGGTTAGATGGGTTGAAACTGTCACCTCTTTTTTGTAGCATAAGAAATTGTAGAATTAGATAGATCATAACTGCACCTGAAGAAGGGAGTGGAATGTATAGTCTTTTGGTAAGTCGTCTCCTAGCAGCCTCATCAAGTTCTTGCGGTCTATTTGTTGCTCCTGCCAGACATATAAGAAAGTGAATGGCTATAAATCAAGTGAAAGCAGATAAAAATTTAAAAGTGGGATTTTTCACTAAAGATTAACTTAATTAAAAGTTCTAAATGCAGCAGCATAAATTTTGTTGCAGACTAATCATAGCTTCCAAGGTCATCTAACAAAGATGTTTCATGTACATAACAACATCACTGATCCACTTGGTTAACATCTTTTTAAAAGTTTGTTGCCTGTGGTATGCAATCTTCATATAATCTTGAGCTCCAACCCTAACATTCATTGTATGTTCCATTCTTTTTTATGCTCAATTTATATTATTTGCTTGCAAGTTGCAATAGGAAAGGATTGGAAGTGTTGAAAAGTTATGAGATAGGAGACTTCACCATAAATTTGGTTCTGTAGGTTACCTATGAGTAATATCTGTTCAGTTCCACTATCAAATCCTTCCATTTCTATAAGAAACTGTGTCTTCAGTCGCCTGCTTGATTCATGCTCACCATCTGATTTACGCTGCAACAGTTATATCCTTAGTAAACATCTTCCATGCAGTAACAATACAATGGAACCAAATAAACTGAACTTGTTATTTAGACAATTTCATTTGAATCATCAAAGTTACTGTATTGTATAAGTTTGTGCCTCATCACATGATGTTGTTCTGTTCATGGATCAGAACAGGACGTACCTGGGACAGAAGTGAATCTATTTCATCCACAAAAATAACAGCTGGCTGACGACAACTGGCAACTCCAAAGAGAGCCCTCACTAGCTTTTCACCTTCTCCAATCTACCATTTAACCTTTTTAATTAGATCTAACAAACAAATTTCTACGGGTCCTCTTGTAAATAGTGAAGGATATGAGACATAGCTGGCTGACACCATTTATGTGTAAGGCTACAAATCATTCACCCAAAATATTTAATACGTACCCATTTGCTGGTTAGCGAACTTGCAGATATGTAGAAAAATGTTGCTTTAGCCTCTCCAGCAATGGCTTTACCTATCATTGTTTTACCTGTTCCCTAAACCAAGAAACAGATACATACAAATAAAAAAAAGTGACATTTGTCGCGACCTACTAACTATAAGTGGCATTATGGCCTTATGGGTTGGGTCAGGTAAATCAAAATGGCTAATTTTCTACCAGTTGAAATCGGTTGGGTCAAATTGACCTCACAAACTTCTGCCCGAAAAATTAAGATTTTATAATTTATTAGTGTATCAAATAAGATTTACAAAACTTGAATGATTTCAATTGTAATATAATTTTCGAATACAGTGATTTCACTAGTTTCAATGTTTCATGCATTAGAAAAATACCATGGAAGACTTTAGCGTTTTTGACCCAGTCAACCCCTTTGATCTGTATACTTATTCAGCTAACTTGTTTGACTTTGCCTGTTTAACTCATCAGAGATAAAACATAACCTGAACCAACCCAGTCATAAGTAGATGGATCGATATTGCGACCTCTAATACGAACCAATATACTAATGTCAATAGCACTTACTGGGGGGCCAAATAAAAGAAGTCCTCGTCCTGGGGACCGGCAACCCTTAAAAATATCAGGCCGCAACAAAGGCCATATGACCATCTCAGTTACACATTTTTTGGCATGATGCAACCCAGCTGCACGCAGACAGCATATTAAAATCTTGTTGAAGTTAATAAGAATTTAAAGCATGAAAAGTGTCTAAGCATCAGTAAATACCAATATCATCCCAGCGAACATTGGGATCTCTGTCCATAATCTCATTACTAATGTGCTCAATGAGGCGAGGCTCTAAATTCCTTAACTTCTCTGGAAGTTCACCATCAGGGCCACATAGCATGTCTAGGCTGTAAACATATAGTGGAATATGCTTAGAGAAGATCACCAAATCAAATTTATAGTATCATTTACGAAAAGTTAATATAAACAAGTTTGAAGAGATAATGCTCGATATTGGCTTCTAATGTTATGAACAAGTGCCGAGCTTACCATTTTTTTGTTGAATCCTCTAATGCATCATCACCCTTTGTTGCACGTGATGCTACATTACCAGTATTACCCCCGTTGGACTTAATAGGAGGTACAAAACCACGTATTCCCCGACGTGCTCCATAGGATTTGACACCATAGCCTCTGTTAGCTCCATCACTTTGAGGTGAGACTGAGGGATTTGGTGATGAAGCCAGCCCTTTCCTTTGCCGGACATCCATTTCCTGGGATACAAATACATCAAAGCATTGGTCAAAGAATGGCGCAAATATGCAATAGACTGATTCTCAGTACTAGTTATTAATGAATAAACTGATTTTATTTTACAATCACAGCTACAGGCTTATAAGAAGGTGTTTTAACATTAAGAATCAATACCAGTTTTGTCCTAGCAGTAACAAAATTATTGCCCGTAACACCAGCATCAGCATCACCATTGCTAGATGGAGACTCGACATTAATAGTCTTTGGACTACTGATTTCCACGTGAGCTCGTTTCGATCTGAAGCTACTTCCATTTGTTCTTTCTTCATCAACATTTATATATGTAGACAAACCACGACCCTCAACACCATTATTATGCATACTACCATTTTTCCCTGAAAGGCTTCCATACAAGCCTCTTGGTTTTCCATATAAAGGAATTTTATTGATATCTTCCTGCTTTACACGTTCATCAACCTAACACAAGTTGTGGCTCATTAGTAATTAGATTTTAAAAAGAGTATCTTACGGCATTGCTCTAACAAGGATACTATCATACTATATCAAAACTTGTGGTTACAAAAATAGACAAATTAGCCCACAGCATCGTAAATGGTTTACAAAAGCTATACCAATCAAATAAATATCCACCACCATAACGTACCTCATTTCGAGTACTTCCTTTGGAATGTTGGATAAGAGCTTTGAAATACTTCGATTGCTTAATTCTCTCGACACTAATATCACCTTGCTTGGGGAAAACAAACCCTGGCTCTTTACCAGCTTGCTCAAACGCTTGACTGCAACGACACAATCCATAAACCATCAATAAACCACAAAATCAAACAACTCACACTACAATTTAACCTTAAACTTCATACTTGTAAATTTTTCCACTTAATTCAATATTTCAAAATTCAAACCACATAAGCTTCTATTCATATCAAAGACGACACATACCGTTAAACAAAAACCTACACAAGTAAAATATCGCGCAAATAACCGAACAATCACAGCTCGCATTTCATCAAACACTTATCAGGCATAACTACATCAAATACAAAAAAAAACGTACATTTCAATTAATACAAAAAAAATGTATATATATACCGATCAGAATCAGGAACGAGAGACTGCGTAGCCGAATCAAGCATCGAAACCGCTTCCCAGCGAATCTGCCGCACAAACGCCTCATCTAAATCACTAACAGTCTGCGAATCGATGAAACCGATTAACCGGAGCAAAAGTAGCTGAGCGTAAGCGTAATCGTGGTTCTGGATCGCAATTTCAGCTCCGAATTGAAGTGATTGGAGTCTCTTGAGATTTATGTCGAGTTCTTTGCGCCAATTAACTGATGATGATGATGATGATGATGACGTCATTGATGGTGTTTGTGACGTCATTGATGTTGTTATTGTTTGATGTTAATTGAGTTTCAGTTTTTTGAATGAGGGGGTGTTTTGGGGGGTTTTTGTGTGAATTGTTTTCCCGCCAATTTGTTCTTTTTACATGGCGGTCAATGGTTATGGAAACCACAAATCTATCTCAATGGAAACGAGCTCAGCTGAGCAGCTGCCAGGCATGCCGAAGCTCGAGCTCGTTTATAGTTATAAAAGCTCGAGTTCAGACTCAAGCTCGTTTCAGGAGTTTTACTCAATGGTGGCTCAAAAAGTGAAGCCATCGCGGCCGCCTCCAATTTTCTAAAGCACTTTATGAATATCCGCGGAAAACGACGATGTATAGCATCTAAAAATTATATTTGTGAAATTGTGATTCAGTTCGACCCTTGATGCGAAGCATGTATTTTTTTTAAAATTAATATAGTGTGTGTTTTTGAAAACTTGTCAAATTTAAGATTTATTTAAGTTATTTATTTTAGGGCATCAGGGTAAACTGCAAAAATGGTCACTAAAGTATCGTGAAAACGCAGAAAAGACACCAACTCATAAAGGCATGCAAAAAAACCACTAACGTTACGTATAAGTGCAAAAAAGCCACCGAGAGCCAAATTCCGTTAGTTTCCTCGTTAAGTGTCAAGTCATTGAGGATAGTATCGTCATTTACTCCCTTTCCCGCCAATAACCTCAATTGCCGGTGTTTTGTTTTACAAATTTAGTCCTTTAAAGCAATAGTTTATATACGTGTCTCAATTTCTTCCAAGAACATTTATTTCACAAGTAAAGATCTTGAGAATGGTTAAGCTTTGGCAAAATCGTGCACGCAGTACCCCGATACCTGATTTAGGAATCCTGTATGGTAAGCATACTCTGTTCCATTTTCATGTTTTCCATTTAAAGTTGTTATTGTTATTGGAAGTTAGTGATGTTTTTGTATGTCTTGCACAACGTTGAATGAAAACATGTTTACTTTGCAAATCTATCACAATGGTGAATTTACCTCAACACCAGGAAGAAGATATCTCTTTGGAGATACAGATTGGTTTGACAGAGTTCACTGTGACGTTTTCTCCATGGACTTATTGGGCGAAATGTTAGAGGATTTAGGTTACACGGATCGTACCCTTCTGTTTACTCACTTTAGGATACCTGATGAGTCACTGGATGATGGTTTGCTACCACTAAAGTCTGAGGAAGATGTGAGAAGACTTGTGGAGTATGTTCCTATATTTACACAATTGGAGTTGTATATTGAAACCGGTGTTTCAGTGGTAGAGTGTGAGATGATGGAGCGAATGATGACTAAGGGCAAGGGTATGGTGATAGAAGAAATTGTGGATCATGATGTGAATGATGATGTTGGAAAGGATGTTGATGGTGAGACTGGAAACACTGGGAAACTACTATTGTTAGAGTGGCATAAGACAAGCCAACCTGAGAAGGCTGGACCTCTTTATGATACTAATTCTGACAATGGCTTCCCACCAACATTTTGTTCTGAAAAAATGATTGCAAATCATTCAAAGAGGCTGAGTGATGAGTTTCAATTCAGGAGGTTATTGAAAGAGATTGACCAAGAGTTTATGGTGAAGGATTCAAGTGAGGATTCCCTAGAGTCCACAGATGTGCTCGATTTTGAATTTTTGATGACGCGTATTATGATGACACAAGTGATGGTTGCACTATTAGTGGAAAGAAAGGAGATCTTCACATTTGGATTAGTGATGAAGAGGTGGATCAAGGAATAAATGTTGATTGGACTGATGATCCATACCAATTAGTTGATATTCCTGAACCTGAAGAGATGTATGCGATTGACGAGCCTCAAGATCCTGAAGAGCCTCAAGAGATTAGTGTCATGTTTGCTGAAATTGATCAAGCATTGGATGAACTTGATGACGTAGTTGCAGCTGAAGAAGGAACANGATGGTTGCACTATTAGTGGAAAGAAAGGAGATCTTCACATTTGGATTAGTGATGAAGAGGTGGATCAAGGAATAAATGTTGATTGGACTGATGATCCATACCAATTAGTTGATATTCCTGAACCTGAAGAGATGTATGCGATTGACGAGCCTCAAGATCCTGAAGAGCCTCAAGAGATTAGTGTCATGTTTGCTGAAATTGATCAAGCATTGGATGAACTTGATGACGTAGTTGCAGCTGAAGAAGGAACAGAGATGTATGCTATTTTTGCTGAACCAATTAGTTTCAGTTTGGTTCCACTTGTGGTCGTTGGTGAAGAAACGTTTGCAATTTTGGATGTTGATGGTGTTGATGGTGAACAAAGAGTTTGTGATGAGGATGTGATTCCAGATGAGCAGTGTGCTGAAGTAGTTGGAGATAGTGAACAAAGAGTTTGTGATGGGGTTGTGGTACCAGATGATCAGTGTGCTGTAGTAGTTGGAGATGAGGGATGTATATCAGTTGTTGAAGGAGATGTGATTAAGGACAAAGTGGTTGCTAAACAAGGAGATGAGCCAGATGAAGTGCTTGAAAAAAATGAAGTTGGGCAAGATGGAGTGCTTGCAGAGGAAAAGTTTGAAGACAAAGGAAGATCAATCAAGAGGAGAAGACTGATGGCTGACAAGAAACCCAAGGACGATGCTAAGTAATGGTTATGCTTTTATGTTTAGGTCAATAATTTGTTATGCTTCTGCTATGGTGTTGTAGTGGAAGATTATAACAATAGGTACTTGTTCTAAAGTTTATCTATCGGTTATGTAATAATTTACTAGGGTCAATGGTTGCATTACCTTTTATCTAATCTAATGGAAGCCAAAAAACTAGGCAATTTGGGATGTGTATGTTGGTAACCCAACCGTTTAGCATTTATTACCCAAACACGCCTAAAACACATTTCCATATGTAATTACCCCGCCTATTTATATGATATAACCCAAGTAACTTCCTCATTAATCCATTAACAAAAACACACAAACAGAAGTTGTAGCAAAAGGTATAAGAATGTCTCGTTTTGTGCTTCTTGAGGAACTAGCGGCGGCTGCTAACTCAACTGAGTTACCATATGGAATGACTGTTTATTTTGATAGGGAGACACAGTGGGATATGAAGTATGCCAAAGATCTGACAAAGGCATATGAAGAGTTGCTTGATATTGTTAATCAAAGGAACAAGTACATACATGAAATGGAACTTGTGTGTCCCTCGGTGCGGATGTTCAAGTGTTTGGAGTATTTTAAGAAGCTTCAAAAGTCCGACGTTATCGAGCTTTTGGAATTGAAGAAGAAGATTGCCGAAGGCGAAGCTGAAGGTTTTTAACAAGCACGCATTTGTTAAAGGACTTTAGGAGTATGTGATTGGGTAATTGGGATATGGTAACCATGATGTATTTGGTTCCTTTTGAATTATAATGTTTTTGCGAAAGGATCAAGGAAAAATGATGTTATGTTGCTTTGTTAATCAAGTTATCTTTTGCTTTGTTAATCAAGTTATCTTTTTGTTGATTAATTATATTATGTTGCTTTGTTAATTATGTTATGTTGCTTTGTTAAAAGTCAAACAAAGATTGTCAAAATGAGTTATTTTGTGCATGTACATTCATTTGCAAAAGTCAAACTTGATTGTCAATTCCGGTAATTTTGGGTAGTTTTGTAAATGTACATTCATTTGCAAAGGTCAAACAAGATAGTCAATTTGTGCCATTTTGGATAATTACTGCCAAAAGATATCGAGTAGCCAAAAGATCGAGATCAGTTAAATTTACAACCAAACACTTAACCATTCACCAAAAAGATGTGGTACATGAGCCACTACAAACAAAAGACAAATATTAAACAAATAAACTAGCTTAACTGCCACAAAATGGCCAGACACCATCCTCAAAACAAACACCCTCCAACAGTGACGACACAAACGCATTGCCTTCGTCCGGAACCATCACATTTCCGGCATCATCTACTGGCGGAGGCGGAAGGAGGCTCTGGTACTCCTGTGTAACACCCCGGCTACTCAAAGTTTTAATAAACTCAATGTTCTTTTATAATCACATTAAACATTGCGATGAGGCATACATTAGACATGCCATTTTACAACAACTAACCTTTTTAGTCGTATATTACTAAAAGGAACCTTTTTAATTATATATCACAAAAAAGAACCCTGGACGCACGAGTACAGTGCACAGTGACACGTGCCATTTTTTAAAATCTGCGCACGACACGGTTTGGGTGCGTCCGTGCGCCCTTCATCATATTTTTGCAAAATCAAAGTTGTATTCTCTCCCATTGTCGTAGTCGCTTGCATAATAAAATTTGAAGTTGGCATGAAAAAGTTATGGCCAAAACAATATATCTAATGGTCATAATTTCTTCACACAAACTCCGATTTTGATAATTCAAGCGGCCACAAACCCGAGGGGTATTACTACATACTTCATATCGTATACTATAGTGTGCACTACCGGTACCCGGTAGCCCGCCGCCTGATAGTAGCGGCGTGGAAACGTAGTAGTTGGGGCGTACGGCGCTAGTGACTATACGCCCGCCTACGCTAGTGAGCCGTATTACTGTAGCTATATATATATATATATATAGAGAGAGAGAGAGAGAGAGAGATCTACAACTCTGATTTTGGAGAAATAGGATAAAATGTCGCACGGTGCACCCCATCCGCGCGCAATTTTTTTTGTATCAAAATGGACACGTGTTAGATCTTTATTGGGACACAAATGCCCCCTTCCAGACCGTGTGTAGTGTAGTTCTTTCTCGTAATTGAATGATTTATTGTCGTTATCGTATATTAATACATGTCTTAGTTCAGTTTGGTAATTTTCTCATAAGGAAAACACAAAACTTAAAAGCAATTGTTTGAAGAACACTAAATTACTGGGTCAATAGAAGAGGCTGAATTCACTGGGTGAATAAATAAAGACTTTTTACTAGCTAATAAATGTCAAATTTCGCTTTCAGTTTGGCCAAACTGATAATTTGTGAGGTTCATCTTTTTTTTTTTTCAAGATTAAGTGTAAAATAACATTATATTATGGTTAGTCAATAAACTTTACAGCTAAGTTCAAAAGTTTTAAATGACGGCTAATAATCCTAGTATAATGCTCGGCGTGTTTTGCAGGATGTGGCCCAAATGTGATTGGCCTCTATTCTTTTTAACTTCTAGAAAAACATTAATTACAAATAATCTTTGGGATGATCCTATAAAGAGTGGTGAAACTCTAAAAAATATAAAAAGTCATGATAGAGTGACAAGTATCCTCTTTTTCAGCCCCCTTTCTTTTATTTCACTTTGTTCTATCCCCCTTTCTTTTATCTATACTATTATCTAAAATATTTTAGACTTTCTAAATAAAGAAGTGTTAAAAAAATTAAGACCAAAAACATTTATTTTATAGGAAAGAATTGTATATGCACATATAAATTACATTACATCGAAAATAAATCTTATATACTAAAACCTTAAGTTGTCTTATAAATGCAAAGTGCTCACAATAAATGTCTCAAGAATTGATTGTGATATGTGAAGGCTTCATGTGTAAGTACCTTGGTTTAAGTTTCATGCTTAAGTGGTAAGTACATATGACGTGCCTAATATTGAGTGAGGTGCTTAATATCGAATGTAATTCATTAATATGCAAGAAGTAATCTAAACCTCAAAGAATACAAACCAAAAATGCCATGAATGCATAAATTAAACACACCAATTAGTGGTTAGTCTTTTTAGCTTCCCGTCCACGAGTTACAAATATTTTATCAACTATATAATGTGTCAAAAATCACACACAACAAACCACAACTTCCTCCACACCGCGTGCACATTGGACTACAACTTATTATGGTGGTAAAGTAAGCATCATATCGTCTTACTTATTTAGCATATTGATTTATATTATTTTATGTAAATTTCACGTGTGTTTTGTGTGTGTGACAACGTAGGACATAAAGATGGCGCTTAGGAGGTTTAGTAGTAACATTATCTTCTCTAATGGTTTAAGAGATCCTACACATCGTTGTCTTATCAATTAAGTGGAACATGCACGAACATTTTTGCTTTGATCGAAAATGCAATATATTGATTAACTGTATTTAAGTTACTAACGATCAACTATATCTAATTGTTTTTTGTAGCGCGTCAAGAAGCATTAAAGAAAGAGGTCGAGAGGTCACAAAAATTGTATCAAGAACAAAACATGCAAAAGGCCAATGAACAATAACGACAAAGACAACAACAACAAGAACAACACCACAGCCACCGGTGGGATGAATACTTAGCATTCATATTAATAGTACGTTACAAATTAAACATGCAATATTTTACTTCATGTAATACTGATAAACGGGCTAATACTATTGATTCGTTAGCAAGTAAGTTTATTGAAAATAATGTGACGAGGATTCAATTTTTAGTCAATAATTATTACGACACTTTGTTGGTGCATTTTAATATTTTGCTCTTAATGTAGTTTTTTGTCTTGCGTTGTGTTAATGTCACTTCCTTAATTAAACGTCTTGGAATATTGCGTGACTTTGATATTCTATATGACTATTGTGCAAATTATGTCGATGTTACATATTGAAAATGGTAGTATATAATAAAAATATCTTCACACTATCATCATAACAATGAGAATCTTCTAAACCGAAGAAGTATATAAAGGAGAAGAAAATTGTATTTCAAATGTTATCCTACACTTATCACGAGGTAAGCATTATTCATTTGAGTTTGAGATCATGTGATTCATGTCGTCATACTGTAAATACTTAGAATGAGTTACTAATGAATGCGCCAAATTTGATATTATAGTTTATGAAAAAAATGTTGTAATAATGCATTAATTAAAAAATAATTTATGTAACTTACTCATATTAAAAGATTACATATCAAAAGTCTCATTTAAATATAACATTTTGCAAAAAA